>ML803783.1:141591-154703 GCA_009831015.1 Picea engelmannii | reverse complement strand
GGGGTTAGAGATTAAACACAAATCAAATAACATAGATAAGACTCATGTATTTGGGACGGGAAAAGCATCTTTTTCATTAATCTCAATATGCATCAACTTACAATGATTTTAGAGACCGGCCACCGTTCCTCGATCCTGATCCTAGGCTCCTCCTCTTCTTTTGTCCTCCAACTGTTGTTGCTTGAATTTCTCCTAAAGCTTGAGGCGAGGCTAAAGGGTTGGGACAAAACAGACTTGGCAATTTGGCAGAGTTTCTTTGCTATGATTTTTCCTCCTTGAATAGTACCCCTACCCCTCCTTTTATAGGCTAGAAGGAGCTAGGGTTTTTGGCGAACTCTCGGCCATGCATGGCTGGGAGTTCCAGTTAACTGACAAAAAGCTCTTCGTCCTGGCGGAAACTTTCCTGATTTTTTGCTTTGTTAGGTAAACGCGGGCTATAGTGGGCTAGCCCGCGGTCACCCGTGTGCAGTAGAAGGCCAGCAAGCGGTCCAACGTGCCCAGTGAGAGGTTAGGGCGCGGGTTGCTTGATTTAAGTGGTTTTTTGAGGTTTTGTTCAGCATGGCTTTGGTTAGGAAGAGGCATGAGTTGGCCTGATGCCAGGTAAGCCTGTGTGGTGCATTTTAGGGTTATAACAGAGAGAAAGAAGATTAAGTTACAGTGGTTGTGTTGAAGGTTGTATCCCTTGATTTGTTAGATAATAATAAAGGAAGGACTTGGAAATTTATCTGGTGGACATAACCCACACTGGGTGAACCACGTATATCTGTGTCTCTATTGTATTTTGTATCCTTTGTGTTTTATTTAAACATTTATTTTATTTATTGCTCCACGATCCTATTTTTCTAACAATTGGTATCAGAGCGAAAGGTAACTCGCAAGAAAAGAGGGTTCCTGGTTTGAGTGGGAGCAATGGAGGAAGATGGAAAGTTTAGGGTCAAGAAATTTAACGACTAAAACTACCAGTTATGGAATATGCAGATGGAATATTATTTGTATCAGAAGGATATATTCCTACCATTGGGTGGAATAGAAAAGAAGTCGACAGCCATGAAGGATGAAGAATGGGAGGTTCTTGACAAAAAGGCACTAGGAACAATATGGTTGACCTTGGCTGCAGCTTTCAATATTTTGAAAGAAAATACAACAAAGGAGTTGATGGACGCATTGGCTAAATTGTATGAAAAACCCTTGGCATCCAATAAGGTATTTCTAATGAAGAAATTATTTAATATGAATATGCCAGAAGGTGGGTCTATTGCAGATCATTTAAATGAATTTAATATGGTTACTAATCAACTAAGTTATGTAAAAGTGGACTTTGATGATGAGGTCGGGGTTCTTCTAATATTGTGCTCATTGTCAGGAAGATGGAACGGCTTGGTCATGGTTGTAAGTAACTTTGTCTCTAGTTAAAACACTTTAAAATTTGATGATGTTGTTGGTGTTATCCTTAGCGATGAAATGCGACAGAAAATCACAGGTGAGACATCAGGTAATGCGTTGAACATGGAGAATAGGGGAAGACAAAAGGATAGAGGAAAGGGCTCCGGAAAATATGGGAATTCTAGGAATGGAAGATTAAAATCTAGATTTGGAAATATATAGTGTTGGAATTGTGGGAAGAAAGGACATCTGAAGAAAGACTACAGAGCTCCAAAGAAACAAAGAGATGGACAGTGGGAGAAAAATCAGGAAGCAAATGTAACAGGTGATGTGTTTCAAGATGCTTTGATTCTTTCTGTAGATAATATTTCTGAGTCTTGGGTAGTATATTCGGGGGATTCACTTCATGCCACACCCCATAGGAAACATTTTCTAGATTATGTTCAAGGTGATTTTGGACAGGTTCATTTGGGTGATGATGCACCATGCAAAATTGTTGGAATGGGAAAGGTAAAAATAAAGCAAAGAAATTGAAACTAATGGTTGTTGAAAGAGGTAATACATGTTCCAGATCTAAGGAAAAATATAATTTCAATAGGGAAGTTGGCAAGTCAAGGTTGTATATCCATATTTACAAATAAAGTGTGGAAGGTCACCAAAGGATCATTAGTGATAGAAAAATGAGAGAATGTAGGTACATTGTATTTATGTACTGGTAATATTGACTCTTCTATATATTTAGCTTCTATAAGAGTGGATACAGCATTGTGGCATCATAGGCTTGGACACATGAGTGAGAAGGGGATGCAGATACTTCACAAAATAAATTTGTTTCTAGATCTTAAACAAATTGATTTGGATTTCTGTGAGCATTGTGTTTATGGAAAACAAAAGAGAGTTAGATTTCTCAGAGTTAGAAAAGAAAAGAAGAGTGAAAGGTTATATTTTGTGCATACAGATGTTACTTTTATTGATGATGCAACTAGAAAAACTTAGGTTTATTACATTCAACAAAAATTTGATGTTTTTGATACTTTTAAGAAATGGAAATCTTTGGTTGAGAATGAGACAGGAAAAAGGTTGAAGTGTCTCAGATAAGACAATGGAGGTGAGTATCGTAGTAAGGAGTTTGATGATTACTGTCCATACCATGGGATTCGTAGAGAGAATACAGTTCCAGGAACACCACAAGAAAATAGTGTGACAGAAAGAATGAACAGGACAATCATGGAGCGTGCAAGGACTATGATATTTCATGTTGGTTTGCCCTTACAATTCTGGGCAGATGTTGTATATATTGTTGTTTACTTAATAAATAGAGGACCTTCAAGCTCTTTGGATGGTAGAATTCTAGAGGAGGCATGGACAGGTAAAAGGAAAACTATTCTTTTTTGAAGACTTTCGGTTGTGAATCATTTGTCCATATTGATAAAGAAAACAAAACAAAGCTTGAGGCAAAATCCAAGAAGTGTATCTTTATTGGATACGGTGTTAATGTTTTTGGCTATCGCTTATGGGATTATGAAAATAAAAAAATCATTAGGAGTAGAGATGTCATATTCAATGAGAATTTCATGTACAAAGATCAGTTGCAGAGAAAGAAATAGGAAAAAGAAAAGCCAAAATACACAGTGCTTGATGAGATCATTGAAAAAGAAACTCCAAAGGTACCAAAAAATGAAAATGTACAACAATAGGATCAGCAGGTACCTCAAACTCCTGCAAGTGTTGTTAGAATATCTATTAGGTTAAGTAGACCCCTTGAACGATACTCTTCCTCATTGTATTATTTATTGTTGACTGATTCTGGTGAACCAAAATGTTATGAAGAGGCAATGCAGGCAGACACCAAAAAGAAGTGGGAGCAAGGCATGAAAGAGGATATGGATTCCTTGGTAAATGACCAAACTTGGGACTTGGTTTAGTTACCTATAGGAAAAAGAGAATTGCAAAATAAATGGGCTTACAAGTTGAAGGAAGAAGATGGAGAAAAAAAGTGGTACAAGGATAGACTTGTTGTAAAGGGGTTTGCACAAAAGAAAGGTATAGATTTTGATGAAATATTTTCTCCTGTTGTTAAAATGACTTCAATTAGGACTATTTTAAGTCTTTTGGTAGTAGAAGATTTGCATCTTGAACAGTTAGATGTAAAAACATCTTTTACCCATGGGGATTTGGAGGAAGATATTTATATGCAGCAGCCATAGGGGTATGGGGTCAAAGGGAAGAATAATTTGGTATGCAGGTTGAAGAAGAGCTTGTATGGCCTAAATCAAGCTCCAAGACAATGGTATTTGAAGTTTGACAGGTTTATGATAGAACAAGGTTATAGTAGATGTCATTTTGATCATTGTGTTTATTTTAAAAACCTAGAAAATGGAAGCTATATTATCTTGATATTGTATGTAGATGACATGCTTATTGCAGGGTCTAATATGCAGGATATAAATGTGCTCAAGAAGAAATTAGCTAATTTATTTGTGATGAAGTATTGTGGTGCCGCAAACAAAATCCTTGGTATGAGAATAACAAGAGACAGGAAAAATCGTAAATTGATATTGTCTCAAGGTGAGTACATAGAGAAGGTGTTGGAGAAGTTTAGAATGCAGAATGCAAAACCAGTTAGTACACCCTTGGCCAACCATTTTAAATTAACTAAGGAAATGTGTCCCAAGACACAGAAGAAGATATAATACATGTCCAGGGTCCCTTATTCATCAGTAGTTGGCATCTTGATGTATGTGATGGTTTTCATAAGACCAGATATTGCACATGTAGTGGGAGTTGTGAGAAGGTATATGAACAATCCAGGTAAAGAACATCAGGAGGCAGTAAAGTGGATTCTCAGGTATTTGAGAGGTACTACTACTCATGCATTATGTTTTGAACATTCATACATTGTTCTACATGGATATGTTGATTCAGATATGGCAGGCGATAAAGATAGCAGGAGGAGCACCACAAGGTATGTTTTTGTTAATGTTTAAGCCATTATTATAGCTCTTTTCATTTCAATAGATAACAATAGCATAATACAAGATCACTGAGAAATACACAATCACAAGAGACACAGCATTTATCCAAGGAAACCCTCTAGGGGATGAAAACCCAGCAAAACTTCCTTATTATAGATAGCCAATACAATGCCAAGAGATAACTCAAACCAAAACAGAAGTTCCTCTCCCAAAGATGCGCCACTCTCTCTCCTTCTTCTCTAACTGCAATTCTGAAACTTGTCTCTCAAAATGAGCAAGTGAGTTGTGTGTCTAAGTGAGGCGCTAGCCTCCTTATTTATACAAGATTGGCACGTGTGAAGTGTCTCTTCACTAGCAAGGCCGACTTCTCCAACTGGGTGGTTATAACCATCTTTAATATATTTCGGGGCCTCTTTAATATCTTCTAGGTCGACTTCTTATTCTACCTATTATAAGTATCTTTTGACCAATCCGCAAAAGGGGATTTGGTCCTTTATAATAACCAACATGATCAATCCACAATGGGGATTGATCCAATGAATGATATATCAAATAATAATAAGAACACACTTTGCAGTTACATTATTTTAACACTCCCCCTTAACAAGAAGGGTATTCTTCAGCAGTATCAGGCGAGAGAGAAAGGCCTTTATCATCAATAGCATCAAGTGGGTGAGAGGACAACATCATCAATATCATCTTGGAACACTGACTCGCGTATCTATAAATCATCGGAAGTTTACTTCATTGGAAGCATCATCATTCTCAAAGGAATGCAATCATCATCTGCATCAATGTGTATTAGTGTAAAACCGATACATCATCATCATCATCACAACACGAGGTTGGATCATCATAATAATACTAGAATGGATTTACGTCACATCTATCAAGCCAAAAGCATAGTTCTAGTCTCATCTCATCATCTTGCTTTATGTCACAACTGTCAAGATGGAAGAAAGATGCTTGTCCTGCTTTATGTCACAACCATCAGGTCAGAAGTAGGATACTAGACCGGCTTTATGTCACAATTATCCAGTCGGAAGCTCAGTGCTAGTTTCATCTCATCATCCTGCTTTACGTCACAACCATTAGGTCGGAAGCAAGGTATTTGTCTTCCTTTATGTCACAACCATCAAGTCAGAAGCAAGATACTAGATTGGCTTTAGGTCACAGCTATCCATCCGAAAGCACAGTACTAGTCACATCACATCATCTTGCTTTGCGTCACAACCATCAGGTTGAAAGCAAGTGACTCGTCCTGCTTTACGTCACAACCATCATGTCGGAAGAAGGATACTAGACTGGCTTTACGTCACAGCTATCCAGCTGGAAGCACAGTACTAGTCACATCACATCATCTTGCTTTACGTCACAACCATTAGGTCGGAAGCAAGAGATGTCTCATCACAGCAACTACTCCCCCTTTCGAGGAAGGTCCTTTCGGACTATACCAAGATTATCTCGAAAGTGCTCAAACTTTATACGAGATAGAGGCTTGGTCAACACATCAGCAACATGTTCATCCGTGCTAATGTATTGGAGCTTTAAGGCTCCTCTCTGCACCATGTCACGGATGTAATGATATCGGATCTCTATGTGCTTCGACCTATCGTGGAATACAGGATTCTCTGTCATCTTTATGCAGCTCTGGTTGTCACATAGGATCATGGTTGCTTCCATCTCTAGGTCAAATAGACCGTCAGCAACTTTTGAAGCCATATAGCTTCGCAGTTGGCAGAACATGCAACAATGTATTCTACTTCCATTGTGATGAGAGCAATGTTGGATTGCTTCCTACTCTGCCACGAGATCATAGTTGATCCAAAACTGAAACAGCATCTTGAAGTGTTTTTCCTGTCAGAAACACTTCCTGCCCAATTTGCATCAGTATATCCATTCAATGTGAAATCATGATCTCCGTCATAGATGAGACCACAATCTATTGTACCCTTAAGGTACCTCATCACATGTTTTGCAGCCACTAGGTGAACATGTATGGGTTCTAGCAGAAAATGACTCAAGGTTTTCACAACAAAACAAATGTCTGGTCTGGTGTTTGTCAGGTACATCAGCGATCCAATAATCTGTTTGTATAGTGTGGCATCAATCAACTCTAACGAAGTGTCGACCAGTAGCTTCAGCTTCGCTTCCATGGGTGTATTTATGGACTTGCACTCCATCATGTCGAATCTATTTAGGATTTCGACTGTATACTTCCCTTGGTGAAGGAAGATCCTCTCAGGACTCTGCCATACCTCAAGACCTAAGAAATAATGCATTAGGCCAAGGCCTTTCATTTCAAATTCTGAGGCAAGTCTCTTCTTACATTCAGTGATGAGATTTTCTTCTCTGGTGAAGAATAAGTCATCCACATATAGCAGTAATATTACTGGCTCATCGTTCATGACCTTGAAGTAGAGGTTAGAGTCTGCTTTACTCTTGGTAAAGCCTAAGTTCGTCAAGAAACTGTCTATACGGCCATACCAAGCTCTGGGAGCTTGCTTCAATCTGTATAAGGCTTTCTTCAATCTTCAGACATGAGACTTTATGTCTTCAACCTCAAATCTTTGAGGTTTCTCTATACACACTTCCTCTTTGATGACACGGTTTAGGAAAGTTGTCTTCACGTCCATCTGGTGCAGCTTCCACTTCATCTTACCTACAAGAGCTATGATGGTTCTGATCGAAGTGTATCTGGATACAGGAGAGAATGTATCTTCATAGTCAATGCCTTCCTTTTGAGAAAAGCCACAAGCGATAAATCTTTCTTTATACTTCTCAATACTTCCATCAGCAGCATGTTTTATTTTGAAGATCCATCTGGAGGATACCACATCTTTACTCTTCGGTCTGGGAACTATTTCCCATACATCATTCTGTATTATGGATCGGTATTCCTCTGTCATGGCATCTGCCCATTCTTTCCTTTGAATGGCTTCTTCAAAACAAGTAGGATTCTCCTCTAGAATATTGCACATCAAAGTCGTATAACTGGAGAATGGCTTTGCTCTTTTCACCTGTCTCGTGGTTCCTTCAGGAACACTATACTTCTCTCCATCTTGAATAAGATCTCTAGCCCAAGCTGGCTTCCTTTTCTGGAGGATAGTCATCTGAGGAGGTTCTTGAACTTCTATCATGTCATGATCTTCTAGAAATTCCTCATCAGGGGAAGTTACGACTTCCCTCATTGGTTCAGCAACTCTGGGAACCTCCCTCACTGGTTCAGCAGTCCTGGGGATTACGGTTTCCTCTTTGTATACTTCTGCAAGATAGAATTTTCTTGATTTCTTAAGTGTTTCATCTTCATCAAAAGTCACATACCTACTGATCTCAATGTGACGGTGACCTGGTATATAGATTTTGAAGGCCTTGGAGACCTCACAATATCCCACAAATATTCCCTTCTTTCCTGAAGGTTCCATCTTGTTTCTCTTCTCTTTCGGTATATGAATAAATACTGGGCAACCAAATATTTTGAGACGGCTTACCTATGGCTTCTTTCTGGTGAACATCTCTTCCGAGGTATTGAGCCCAAGTGCACTATGGGATAATTGGTTCTTCACATATACAACTTCCATTGCTACTTCTTCCCATAAGCACATAGGAAGATCTTGATCATGGATCATAGTCTTCAGAGCTTCCATTACCGTTCTGTTCTTTCATTCATCTACACCATTTTGTTGGGGATTATAGAGAGTGGTGAGTTCCCTCTTGATCCCAACATCTTTGTAGAAGTTCACAAAATCTTTTGAGGTATATTCTCCTCCATTATCTGACCTGAGTATATTAATCTTTCTTTCAGAAAGGTTCTCTATCAAGGCTTTGAATTCCTTGAACTTGTTGAATACTTCATCTTTAGATTTCAAAAAATATATCCAGGTCTTACGAGAATAATCATCAATAAATGATACATAATATGCATACCCACTAATGGAGGACAATGGCATTGGGCCACATACATCTGAATGAATGAGTTCTAGGACTCCTTCTTCTTTGTTGTCTTTCTTTGGAAATGGGTTCTTGATGTTCTTCCCTTGTGTACATCCATTGCATATGCCTTCATGGTCACCTTTGAGTTCTGGTAAACCTATGACCACTTTTCATATGTATGGTAGCGCCTTGTAGTTGATGTGAGCTAATCTTCTATGCCAAAGTTCACATGAGTTTTCAATGGCGTGGGTCATGGCAGCCTTTGAGTGACCCTTTAGTTTATACAAGCCATTTTCTTCACTTCCAATGATGATTGCTTCATTTAAGGTTTCTCCTTTAGCCCACATAAGAACTTCTACATCTATAAAGGCAAATCTAAAGCCTTTATTTTCTAAAGCTAAAATGGAGAGTAGGTTCTTGGTCAAACCTGGTACATATAGTACGTCCTTCATCTTCAATGAATTCCCTGAATTCAATTTGTGGTTTGATTCTCCCACTCCCTTGATGGCATATTGGTAATCATCTCAAAGTGTCACTTTCTGAGAAAACTTATTTTCTAAGATACAAGAGACAATGTTTCTTTGTCCCATCATGTGCTTGGATGCACCACTATCAATGAGCCAAGTGTCCTCTCCAGGTGTTACAGATCCTGATAGGGTGAAGATTAGGACATGGTATTTGATATGCTCTCTTATCATCTTTACAGGTGGCTCTTCATCTTCGACTACATGGGCATGGTGCCTCTTATGTTTTCTCTTGTATTCTTCTCTTATTGCTGGACAAAACTTCGCAATATGTCCCATCTTGTCACACTGATAGCATTGTATAGATGAGTAGTCTCTTTCCTTTCGTTGTCCCTTCTTCTAAAATCTCCTTGGATGAGATTATTTATGATTTAATTTGTTTGACTGTTGAGGCTTTTTATGAGTCTCCTTTTGGAAGTAGGGTTTCTTCCTTCCTCCTTTGGTGTGAGTAGCTAGGGCTTGATCATCATCTCTTGCCAGTAGTGCTTCATGGTTAGCTACTCTTGTTTCTTCTTGGATGCATTCTTCCCATAGACAATCAAACTTCAGTTTCTCTGTTCTGGCACATATCGTTTTGATGAATGCATCCCAAGGTCTTGTGAGACCATTTACGGTCGTCACTATGATTTCATATTCATCTATGGTATCTCCAATCGCTTCTAACTATTCTTTGAATTCTGAGATTCCGGAGAAATATTCCTGAATTGTTTCTCCTTTCTGCATCCTCGTATTCTTTAGTTGAGTTCTTAGATTCATATTTTGGTTTATGTTCTTTCCTTCATACAGTCTAGTCAAGGCATAAAATATTTCTTTCGGAATCTTCTTAGATGACACATAAGGAATCAGGTGGTCTTTGATTGAATCTGCAATGATTCTTTTGGCCATGATTGTGTCCTTTTGATGCTTGGTTTTTTCTGCAGCATCGTCAGGTTCTGGTACTTCTTATTTGATGAATATTGCTAAGTCATTCTCTTCAAGAATGAGGCCAATCCTATACTTCCAGGCACGGAAATTTTCCACTCCTTCTAGCTTGTCAACAAGCTTAACGCTTGCAGACATCTTTTCCCTGGAGCTAGGAAAATGACCGAAAAATGAAAGTGCTCAAAATCAAAATCTGAACTTACCAGGAGGTGCGCTTGGCTGAGGTGAGTAGCTTGGTGTGTTTGGATCTGAGAAAATCCAACTTTTTCTCCTCCAAACTTGATCTGCAGATTTTTGGACTGGTGCTTCTGGTTTTTTGGTACCTTTGGTACTCTGGTACTCTGGTTTTCTAGTACTTCTGGTACTTTGTGAAACTAGGGTTTCACTTTTTGGGAGATACAGCCACTGAAAAGGTACGCTGAGAGTGCCAAAGTAATCCTTGGGGGAGGGCACACTTTTTTAGAAGGTTTTAGGGTTGAAAAGCTTCACCTTCAAAAAAACCCTAATTTGCATGTACAACAAAAGTAACATTTTTCACTCTTGTGAAAGATGCTCTCTTCAGCTTGGATTTGATACCATGTTAATGTTTAAGCCATTATTATAGTTCTTTGCATTTAAATAGATAACAATAGCATAATACAAGATCACTAAGAAATACACAATCACAAGAGACACAACATTTATCCTGGGAAACCCTCTAGGGGAAGAAAACCCAGCAAAACTTCTTTATTATAGATAGCCAATACAATGTCAAGAGATAACTCAAACTAAAACAGAAGTTCCTCTCCCAAAGATGCGCCACTCTCTCTCCTTCTTCTCTAACTGCAATTCTGAAACTTGTCTCTCAAAATGAGCAAGTGAGTTGTGTGTCTAAGTGAGGTGCTAGCCTCCTTATTTATACAAGACTGGAACGTGTGAAGTGTCTCTTCATTGGCAGGGCCGACTTCTCCAACTGGGTGGTTATAACCACCTTTAATATATGTCGGTGCCTCTTTAATATCTTCTGGGCCGACTTCTTATTCTGCCTATTACAATTATCTTTTGACCAATCTGCAAAAGGGGATTTTATCCTTTATAATAATCGACATGATCAATCTGTAATGGGGATTGATCCAATGAATAATATATCAAATAATAATAAGAATACACTTTGTAGTTACATTATTTTAACAGTTTTTACTATAGGTGGAACAACAGTAAGTTGGATTTCGAAACTACAAAAGGTTGTTTCACTTTCAACAACAGAGGCAGAGTATGTTGCTGCTACAGAGGCTAGTAAAGAAATGATTTCATTATAGATATTTATGGATGAATTGGGAAAGAAGCAGGAGAATAGAAGGTTATACTGTGACAGTGAGAGTGCCATTCATCTTGCAAATAACTCATCCATCCATTCGAATATTAAGCATATACAATTGAGGTACCATTTCATATGATCCATATTAGAACATGGACATTTGAAGTTGGAAAATATATACACTAGCGAGAATCATGCAGACATGTTAACAAAGGGAGTAACCAGAGAGAAACTAAGTTCCTGCTCAGTTTCAGTTGGTCTTCAAGAATGAAGATGAAGATGAGAAATTTTCCAAGTCCAAGAAGGATCATAGTCCAGCATATACAACAGTGGTGGAGTTGTTGAGATCAGTGTCCCAGTGGGATATTGTTGGTTGTGGAGCCTGATTATCTTCCTGATTCAGAGGTTTTTGTTTTCAGCCGTATTTATAGCCCATGAAGAATTTACACCCTAGAATAATTTACACTCCTCCATGCTAGGTAGTACAGAGGGGGGTTACCCCCTCTGCGGGGTCCAGGGACAAGCGGTCCCCCTAGGGGGGTTCGAGGACGAATCCCCCGAAAGAAAATTTTCCTTGTAAATGTATATTGTAATTTCATAGTATATCTGGACCATTCATTATAAGGTCGCATATCTGACAATAGAATTTATATTAGGGTTTTTTTCCCTAGAAGGAAACCCTCTTTTATGAGGGAAATGTATTGCAGCTATGTATCATTGTAAATATTGTATTCTGGGTGAGGAGATTGTGAGAGAAAGAAGAGGAAGTTACAGTGGGTGTGTTGTAGTTTGTATCCCTTCATTTGTTGGATAATAATAAAGGTGTAACGTCCTCCTCGTTACGACAACGACTCTTATAACAGGTGGAAGATTTTTTTTGTGTGTGTTTAAGGTGTGTGCGCGCGTGTAGAAGTAACAGACACTCTTGACTCTACGTCGCCACTCGACACCCAACAAGACGCAACCACGATGTTCATCACAAGAAGACTGAAGGCACACAACAAGTAACTGCAACAATAAACGACCATAGACACAAGGCGCACAACGCAAACATTTAACGACATACTGGGTTACGCACAGTACGAACACAAAGGGAAGGATCCATAGTAGTAGATCTTACTATTTCTGCACAGGAAAGCAGGGCGTTTAATCTTAGTTCTCTGCTCCGGAGAGAGAGAAGGTCAGATATGCTCCTGGACGACTTCTCAGGCAGAAACTAGTAACTCAACTACGAACAAGACACAAGCAAGACGAACACCACAAGACGACATACGACGTACAACCGTAACAACATGTTTTTAACGACGATCAAATGACAATAAGTAAGTGAGCAACCACGTCCTCTACGAGAGGCGCAAGGCAAAAGGACTCAGATAACGACCAACCAAATAAGACAAGGTATTGTATACAAATCAACTGTGATTGATTACAGACCAATTACTCCATTTAAACTTCATTAACCAACGAGTACCTTTAGCACAAGGTAAATCCATTTAATCTCAATCCCCCATTTATTAAGTCATAAAATCTCAATTTTACTTAGTTCAAGGGCATTACAATTGTATGCTATCGCTAACAATGAAAATGATAATAGCGTCGCCATGAAATGATGCCCATAATACCTTTTATATCACAATGGCTTGCAATAATCACAATCATCTTGCCTTACATAAAACATTACACCACTTTACCTCAACGTTACATTACAATGCATTACCTTACATTAACACTTTGTTTCATTTCAATACATCCCAGTACATTACATTAGCACTTCACTTACAATTCCTACATTGCGATTCATGACATTCCATCAAAATTACCTTTCATTAACATAACATTTCAGATAGAATAATAGTGACATTACTTTTTATATGATTTCTAACCCTAACCTTACCCTCTACATTATAGGGGAAAAACATTACTCTTACAATTTCAAAAATAATAATTACCATGACATTACCCTTCCCATGACAATGTAAATTACTGTTACAACGCATTTAAGATATGATAAAACAATCAACTTTAAAATAAGGTATTAAAAACAATCAAATTTAAGATAAGATAAAAGCAATTATTAAT
>ML803783.1:129441-140203 GCA_009831015.1 Picea engelmannii | reverse complement strand
CATTCCTTGTCATATCATCGAATTAGATCAAGGAGTAGAGGGGAATGGTCTCCCAAGACATTCACAAGAAGGTTGGAAGCACTGTTAGAAGTCACCAACCTTCTTCAAATATGTAACTTTTTTATTCTGGATGGCCAGAACGCTGATTAATGCAACATAACCGTTTTCGTTAAAAAAAAATAAGATGCATTTTAAGAGAAATCAATCTTGTGTTATTCCACATAAGTAATCAGATTTCCTTTGCATTTTTATTTTTAACTACTACTGTTTTATGATTAATTATTTCACAATTTTATTTATTGATAATAAAAATTAACTTTATTTTATAGCTGTAAAAAAAAAAATTAACCACAATTTCTTAATAGCTTATGATCTATATCCTATTTACAGAAAATATGTAAAACTCTTAAATCTGAAGATTCCTCTGAAAACAAAGAGATAATGTCTCTTCTCTTATCCTAACAAGGCTTCTAAAGGAGCGGCTGAGAGATGGTTCGATCGAGCATCAGGTGCGCAAAAATAGGAGTAATGGTTCTGGTTATAAGCAAACGGTATTGATCAATCAGCGGCAAAAAGGCAGGACACAGAGTACAAACAATTATGGTTTAGGTTGGGTTTAGGGTTTAGGGTTCAAGTTTCACGATTTCAGGATTCCTATTGTGAGTCACTCCGACTCCTCCGATTCCTGAAACCCCGAAATGGGCTAACGGTCCACTAGCTCCTTCCTTATTCTTCTACCATATGACCTCCAGTCTAACCCTGGGGTCCACCTCCGAGTGCGTCAGGATTTCGCGACTTACGAGTTTGCGATGCGACTCTTCTCCCTTTTTTCCGAAGTTCGAACTCACAACTTCTTCACCACAGATCAACAGTCTTGAACCGTCCACGATCTGACATCCCATATCGCATCAGGATTTTGCGTATCGGGGATTCCTGATAACAGCTTCCTCCACACTTTTGTCTTCTGAAATCTCAAAATCTCGGAGCGCCCAATCAACGGCTCTCGTTGATTCAGATCTGACAGCTGCTAATCCTCCCGAGCTTGCGAGTGTTGAAAGACACTCAGCCTTAACCTCCCCGCTGATCCATGGGATCCAACGGTCCACGGATAATTGGTGTTTCTCCCTTCAAGAAATTCAACCATCCGTTCAAGTTCTCAAGGACTCCTGGCCAAATAACTTGGCGTCTTTCCTCCTGATCTTGGTTTATGCGTGTTGACTTGACCCTCGTCCTTCCTTTAAAATTTCCAAGACTATATCCCTCCTGAGCTTGGTTTCTGCGAGGTGACTTGACCCTCGTCCTTCCTTTGAACTTTCCAAGACTATATCCCTCCTGAACTTGATTCTTGTTGCAAACTCAAGGATTTCAAGGGATTCTTGCCCGCACTCCTTGCGGTCTTCACGATAATCTTTGATTATCGAGAACCTTCCAACTCTACGCACTCCCTGCAACAGAATTTCTTCAACCACTCCCTTGGGTTGGAAAAGTATAAGACTTTACCTGGCCTACACACACCTTGCATGGCTCTGTGCGATATTTGCACCTCTGCTGATATGAGAACAACGATATCCCTCCTGATCTTTCTGAGATAAAACTTAGAATCTTGTCAACGCACTCCTTGCAGACCTTCATTACACTTCTTGCAGGAATTCTCAGGAAGAGAAACAACTGAAACTCATACTCTTCATCTCACAGACTTCACACATTCAACATGAAATCATACACATAAAGCATTGAAAAAAATGCATAACAGAGTATATAAGAAAAATGTAAACATACTATTCAATAGATGCAAACAGTATTCATAACAGCACCATGAAATTGAGTCAAAGCATTCTTATATTAACTCAAGTGCTTTTGTAAATGGTTTCTATAGCAACAACTATCTGCTTATACAACTCCTACAGTCTATGTTCTTCTCTGCTCTCTTGCTCTACAGCTTCTACTCTTACAAAATGAGAATAATGATACAATACAATACATATGAGGGAGCTTTCTCAATTTTTCCCTCATACAACCTCAAGCTATCTAATCGAATTAAAGCCTACATCTACTTTACATTCATTACATTAATTGTCTACAACCGACAAAAGATGAGAGTAACCGCTCAAGATCTGCATTACAATTCCCAAAACATTTAAGAGCACTTATGTCTCTCCAGATATTACATTAATGTGCCATCCTTTTGAAATTCAAAATATATTCAAAATGTGTGTTGGTGCGTATCCAGCTACCCTTCACTTGCACTTGCTTGCGATGCTCCTGCATCATACTCCTCTGGCTGAAAAATTCATGGACTCTTGTCCATGAGCTCCTACGCCATCTGTCCATGTTTCTAGATATTTGCTTCACTTTCCCAACTGGAATCCTTAATCGAGTGTCCCTTCCACTTTATCAAATATTCAAAATATGTCTTTCTCCGGGCCTTCTTGCCAACTCTCTGATCAATGATATTTTCCATCTGCGGCTTTTCAGCTACAGGCATCTGCTTGACCCACTGAACTTTTCTTTGATTTTCTTCCCCATCTGCTTCATCTGATCTGTAAGGATATAGATCTGCTACATTGAATATGGGTGATATGCCCACATCATCTGGTAATTCTATCTCATAAGCATTTGCCTCAAATTTTCTCAAAATCTTACACAGCCCTATATTTTTCATCTTCATCTTATTATATGTTCCCCTTGGGAACCTTTCTTTTCTTAGATGTGCAAAGACTAAATCTCTCACTTCGAACAGAATCTCTCTTTTGTGTTGACCTGCTTTGTGCTTGTATTCCTGGTTGGAACTCTGCAACCTCTCTTTAATCTTATTGTGGAGCTCTTGCATCTCTACTGAAAAATATTTCGCTCCGGCACTTTTGAACTCATTCTGCTCTAAGTCTCTCAACTCAGATACTCCTCTTGGTTGCATTCCATACATTATCTGAAATGGGCTCTGTCTTGTGCTCCTATTAGATGAGTTGTTATTGCAAATTCCTCTTGTGGCAAAATCTGATCCCACTGACTATGATGTTCAGCTACCAAACTTCTCAATAAGTCCCCCAAACTTCGATTTACTACCTCAGTCTGTCCATTTGTCTGAGGGTGATATGTTGAGCTAAAAGATAAATTTGTCCCCAGCTTCTTCCATAGTGTCCTCGAGAAATGACCAACAAATTTGGTGTCTCTTTCTGAAACAATACTCTTGGGTAAACCATGAAGTCGAACAACTTCTTTGAAAAACATATTTGCAATGTGTGTTGCATCACTAGTTTTTTGACATGGAATGAAATGTCGCATTTTTTAGAATCTGTCGACTACCACGAATATGGAATCACAACCTCTCTGTGTCCTTGGAAGTCCTAACACAAAATCCATGCTTACCACGTCCCAAAGCCTCTCTGGTACTGGCAATGGTTGATACAATCCTGTATTATGTATTTTCCCCTTTGTGTGCTGGAAAATTCTACATCTGTTGACAAATTTCTTGACATTCGTCCTCATCCCTGGCCAATAATACAAATTGTTCAGTTGCGCAAATGTCTTGTCATGGCCGAAGTGTCCAGTGAATCCCCCACTATGTTTTTCCTTCAAAAGGTTTTCTCTCGTAGAACTCTTCGGGATATACAACTGATTTCCTTTGAGCAGCAATCCATCATGGATCAAGTATTCAATCCATTGGCTTCGGTCTCTAAGAATAGGATTCTCACATGCTTCATAAGTGTCCTTAAAATCGGAATCATCTCTGTACATTTCCTTAAGGTTATCAAAACCTAAGGTCTTCACATGAAACACTTGCAGAATCAAACATTTCCTGCTCAATGCATCACCAACCTTGTTAGCATTCCTAGAAATGTATTTTATTAAGAAAAGTACAGTTCTACATAAATTCAACCCATTTTGCATGTTCTTGGTTCAGTTTTTCCTCTCTAGTTATAAACTGTAAGGCTTGGTTGTCGCTATACAAAACGAACTCTTTCGGAACCAGGTAGTGCCTCCATTTCGTCAGTGCCTATATGATTACATAAAACTCTTTATCATACGTGGAATAATTCCTTTTGGCATCATTCATCTTCTCAATGAAGTATGCAATTGTTCTATTGTCTTGACTTAAGACTACTCCAATCGCAAATCCACTTGTGTCACATCTCACTTGAAATGTCTTACTAGAATCTGGCAGAACCAGAACTGGTTGTCCAGTTATATTCTCCTTTAACAACTTGAAACTTTTCTCCACTTCCTCTGTCCAATGAAAAGATTTATGTCTTTTATTGACTGTGTCCATCATTGGTGCAGAAATTCCACTAAAATTCTTGATGAACTTCCTATAAAAATTGGCTAATCCATGGAAGCTTCTGACTTCAAAGATATTCCTTGGCGACATCCATTCTTTAATTGCTTTTACCTTCTCAGGATCCATCTTCAACTCATTCGAAGAGATCACGAACCCCAAATAAATGAGTTTTGTCTTCATGAAAGACGACTTCTTCAGATTTATCAGCAACTTCTCTTGTTGTAACCTCCTCATCACTAGAGTTAAATGTCTCAAATGTTCTTCCTCGGTCTTACTGAAGATCAGTATATCATCAAGATACACAATTAAAAACTTCCCAATGAAATCTTTCAAGACTTCGTTCATCAATCTCATGAAATTACTTGGCACATTCGTTAAACCAAACGGCATGACAAGCCATTCATATAGCCCTTCATTCGTCTTGAATGTTGTCTTCCATTCATCACCTTCCCTCATTCTAATCTGATGATATCCGCTCTTCAAATCAATTTTTGAAAAAAAAATTGCTCCACTCAAGAAATCCATCAAGTCATCCATCCTAGGTAAAGGAAATATGTACCTGATGGTGATTTTGTTTATAGCCCTCGAGTCTGTACACATCCTCCATCCACCATCCTTCTTCGGACTTAACATTGTTGGCACAGCGCATGGACTCAAGCTTTCTTTGATCAACCCTTTGTCCATAAAATCCTAGACTTGCTTCTTAACTTCTTCATTCTCCTGCGGCATCAATATGTACGCTGCTTTGTTTGGTAAACTCACCCCTGGTATAAGGTCAATGTGATGGCTTATACTTTTGATGGGTCGAAACGAACAAGGTAAATCGTCCACCACTATATCATCGAAATTCTCCAACATTTCTTGAATCTCCTCAAGTAGATCATCTATTGAGGTACTGGTCAAGATGACTCTAGGTTTTTTCACCACAGCAAACTACATTCCTTCATCTTTCTTGACTTCATCCAGAAGTTCCTTCCCACTCATGAGAAGTATAGTATTACTTGTTTCTTCTTTCACCTTCTTGTCTTCAATTGGCAACAACATATGCGTCCTACCATTCTTCTCCAAGGTGTATGTGTTCTTTCTTCCATCATGAATAGCATTCTTGTCATATTGCCATGGCCTCCCCAACAAAATATGACAGACATCCATGGGAATAAAATCACATAAGAACTCATCTCTATATCCCCCTATCTTAAATTCAACTAAACATTGTTTAGTGACTATTGTTTGATGTCCTTTTTGCAACCACGAAACTTTGTATGGGCTTGGATGTGCAACTGTTTCCAATTCTAGCTTCTCCACCATTTCTGTGGATACTAGATTATCCGTGCTTCCACTGTCAACAATCACCTTGCATATCCTATCCTTGGTCTTGCAAGCAGTTCTAAACAAACTGTTCCTTTGGACTGGATTCTCCATCTCTTTCTCTGGCTTTAAGAGAATTTTCCTCATCATTAAGGATCTTTCACCTTATGCATCTTCTGCCTCAACATTTCTCCTTTGCACTTATGAAATGTGAGCTTCGCCTCCTCCATCTCTCTTTCTATCGGGACATTCAAAATATTTATGTCTGATCTTTCCACAGACAAAGGACTTTATTTCACCTCCTCTGCCTCTTCCTCTTCCTCTTGCTTGAGGAAAAGTGTTCCTATCGACATATTGTCCTCCTTGTGAGCTTCCTCCCCTTTTTGGGTGGTTATGAGGTTTATTTTATTCATCCTTGGGCTTCTATACTTTGTCCTGGGAAATTGCTTTGCCTCTGCTTGGACTTATACCTCTACCCCTTTGACCTTGCTTTCGGACCAATTTCACTTCTTCCTTTGAAGCAATCTGATAAGCATCTTCCACATTCTTGATTGTCACCATGCTCATCTCATATTGAATTTCATATCTCAAGCCATTCATGTATCTGGCAACCTTTTCATCATCACTCTTGCGATGACCAGCTCTGATGTTGAGTCTGTAAAATTCTTTATTGTATTCCTTCACTGTCATCCCTTTCTGTCTTAAATTTTGCATTCTTCGAAACAGATTAATTTGGTAATCCCTGGGTATAAACTTGAATTTCACCTTTGCTACCATCCTATCCCAGCTTTTGATTCTTTGTTTGCCTTTGCAACGCCTATCAGCCTTCAGTTCATCCCACCACAGTGTCGCATGCCCTTTCAGTCTAGTGATTGCATGCTTTACTTTCTTATCTTCTTCGATATCCTCATAGTCGAAGTATTTATCCAGAGCTCTAAACCAATCTAGAAGCTCCTCAACGTCTAAGTTTCCTTCATACATCGGGATGTCCATTTTTTTTCTGTCCCCTATTCTTGCAACAGCTTTGAATAGACATTCCTCTGCAGCATCTTCGGGTACAACTTCTTTTTTAGATCTGGCTTCGTTTTCACTTTCGGCCTCACTGATATCTCCAATATCAAGTGTTCGCCTCTGTGTTGTCTCTATAGCATCCAATCGAGCATGAAGTTCTCTCATTTCCCTTCCCACGGCTGGATCGGGCATGGGTCTCTCTTGACGTCTTCTCAACGGCATTGTTGCAATCTGTTCCACGTAGAATTCAAATCACAATTGTCCTCTCTCTTCCTTCTACAGAAAACAATAGTTGTTAGCTCTGATACCACCTGACGCAGCACCCCTACCTCAGCAGGCTCTACGTGACCTCCCGATCTTTGGATCTTCCTATTCCCTGAGCTGAAATGGCTCTTTAGTTCCCACTAGAACCTTCAATGCATATAATACCACAGGTCCTTCTAGAAGTTATGCCTGTGCGAACAAGCACTAGGCGCAAACCCCTATTCTGTGTGACCACTGACTTAGCCCAAATGGCTCTTCAAGTTTCGCAACTTCGTGTTTCGTGATTTTGGGATTCCTATTGCAATTCACTCTGACTCCTCCACTTCCCGAAACCCCGAAATGGGCTAACAGTCCACTAGCTCCTTCCTTATTCTTCTACCATATGACCTCCAGTTGAACCTTGGGGTCCACCTTCAAGTGTGTCGGGATTTTGCGACTTACGATTTCATGATGAGACTCTTCTCCCTTTTTCCGAAGTCCAAACTCGCGACTTCTTCACCATAGATCAACGGTCCTGAAACTTCCACGATCTGACGGCCCAGATCGTGTCGAGATTTCGTGTATGGGTGATTCCCGAGAACAACTTCCTCCACACTTTCGTCTTCCGAAATGTCGAAATCTCGAAGCACCCAATCAACGGCTCTCGTTGATTCAGATCTGACAGCTACTAATCCTCCTGAGCTTGCGAGTGTTGAAAGACATTCAGCCTTAACCTCCCCGTTGATCCACGGGATCCAACGGTCCACAGATAATCGTTGTTTCTCCCTCTAAGAAATTCAACCATCCGTTCAAGTTCTCAAGGACTCCTGGCCAAATAACTTGGCGTCTTTCTTCCTGAGCTTGGTTTCTGCGAGGTGACTTGACCCTCGTCCTTCCTTTGAAATTTCCAAGACTCTATCCCTCCTGAGCTTGATTCTTGTTGCAAACTCAAGGATTTCAAGGGATTCTTTCCCGCACTCCTTGCAGTCTTCATGATAATATCTAATTATCAAGAACCTTCCAACTCTGCACACTCCCTATGATAGAATTTCTTCAACCACTCCCTTGGGTTGGAAAAGTATAATACTTTACCTGGCCTATGCAAACCTTGCACGGCTCTGTGAAATATTTGCACCTCTGCTGGTATGAGAATAATGATATCCCTCCTGAGCTTTCTGAGATAAAACTCAAAATCTTGTCAATGCACTCCTTGCGGACCTTCACTGCACTTCCTGCAGGAATTCTCAGGAAGAGAAACAATTGAAACTCATACTCTTCCTCTCATAGACTTCACACATTCAACATTAAATCATACACATAAAGCATTGAAACAAATGCATAACAGAGCATATAAAAAAATTGTAAACATACCATTCAATAGATGCAAACAGCATTCATAACAACACCATGAAATTGAGTCAAAACATTCTTGTATTAACTCAAGTGCTTTTGTACATGGTTTCTATAGAAACAACTATCTACTTATACAACTTCTACAATCTATGTTATTCTCTGCTCTCTTGCTCTACAGCGTCTACTCATACAAAATGAGAATAATGATACAATACAATACATACGAGGGAGTTTTCTCTAGTTTTCCCTCCTACAACCTCAAGCTATCTAATTGAATTAAAGCCTACATCTACTTTACATTCATTGCATTAATTTTCTACAACCGACAGATAAGAGCAATCGCTCAAGATATGTGTTACAATTCCCAAAACATTTAAGAGCACTTATTTCTCTCCAGATATTACATTAATGTGCCATCCTTTTGAAATTCAAAATATCTTCAAAATGTGCGCTGGTGTGTATCCATCTATCCTCCTCTTGTGGTTGCTTGCGATGATCTTGCATCAACTGTGTTGGGTATGTGTTATATTCTTTGCACGTGTGTGTGTGGGCACGTCAGATTCGTTTTTTTTCTATTTTGGCGGATTTTGTTATTTTTAGTGGTTTTCTAAATTAAACTTGGATTAAGGGATTAGGGTTTTGGTAGCTTCGGAATACACAAAATATTGTATATATTGTATGGTGAATGGTGAAATTAATACAATGAAAAGTTGAAAGGTGCAGCGCCAATGACAGCTAGTTTTCTCCCGGTTAAGGGTTTCCAGTGTAAATCTCTATGTATTATGTGTATGAGCCATTGATTAATTTTTGTTTTCCTTAAGAATATGTATGCATTTCTTTACTTCACAGGTTTAAAACTTACATGTGGTATCAAAGCTCATTTTTGGCTTCAGGGGTACGCCTTTGTTGTTGAGGGTTTGGCTCGGTCTTGATATATCAAGTTTATTTTGGGTCTATGATAAACTTGGGTTTTGTGGGAGCTTTTGCAGTGGTGATTTGAGTGTACAAAGAGGAATGGCGATCTCTTCTAGAATTGAGATAGAGAAGTTCAATGGTAAAAAATTTGAGCTATGGAAGCTCAAGATGGAGGACCTTCTTGTAGACAAAGAGCAATGGATCACTATGGATCCTAGTACATAGCCTACTCATACGCAATCTATTGGTACACAGTCTACTGGTACACAAACTACTAGTACACAACCTACTGGTATGTCGAAGGAAGATTGGGAGAAGTTGGATAGAAGAGATTGTTCGACTCTGCCTGGAAGATTCAATGTTTTTGAATGTCTCGGGAGAATCTACAGCCAAGGAACTATGGGATAAGTTGGGGAATTTGTATCAATCAAAGTCCTTGGTAAACAAGTTGTTTCTTCGAAAGAAGTTGTATCATCTTAAGATGGAAGATGGAGATTATGTGACAAAACATCTAAATGCCTTTAATACTCTGGTAAGTCAACTTGTCTATGTTAATATTACGATTGAAGAAGAAGATAAGTTTAATAATTTGTTATGTTCTTTACCAGACTCTTGGGATAATCTAGTTGTAGCAATTTGTAGTACCACTCAATCTACATTGAAGTATGAGGATGTAGTTTCATCCTTGTTGTCTGAAGAGATGAGGCGGAAAATCATGGATATTCAAAGAACAAATGCTTTATTTGTAAGAGGTCATACCCAAGACAGGAATCTTGGTAAGTCTTTGGGGGGGAGATCTAAATCTACAGGTAGATCTAAGTCTCCAGGAAAATCTTTGAGAAAATGCTAGAAGTGTGGTAAAACAAAGCATTATAAGAAAGATTGCAAGTCTAAGAAGGTTGATAAACCAAAGGGATCTGATAATACCTCTTCCATAGAGGAGAAACCCTCCACTGAAGAAGGAGGTGATGTTTACCTGGCATCTAAAGGTACACATGCAGACCGTGGTGTATGGTTGATCGACTCAAGTGCATCATATCATATGACTCCTCACAAGGATTGGTTTTGTGAATATGAAAAATACGACGGTGGTGATGTATTCCTAGGAGATGACTCGACAGCCAAAATAATGGAACGTGAAAGGGTTAAGTTGTTGCTAAAAGATGGAAGGATTAGAACTCTCCATGGGTTTCTGCACATTCTAAAACTAGCCAAGAGCCTAATATCTATAAGAAAGTTGGATGATGTAGGAGTGGACACTGTATTGGAAAAGGGCACTTGCAAGATGGTACGAGGAGAAATGGTGTTGATGAGGGGAGTTCGGTGTGGAACTTTGAACAATTTGTTGGGAAGAACTTATACTAATGGGTGTAACAGTTATGTTTTCCCTGGGCAAAGAAATAAAGAAGAAAAGACCAATATTGTCCCTAGAAACAAGACCATGTTGTGGCAACAAAGACTGGGACATATTGGAGAAAAGGGCCTTCGAACACTACATGGTAAATGTATGGTTTGTTAATGTTTTATGCTGATATTATAGTTCTTTGCATTTCATAAGATAAGAGCATAATATGAACAAGATCACTAAGAAATACACATCCACAATAGACACAGCATTTATCCTGGGAAACCCTCTAGGGGAAGAAAACCCAGCAA
>ML803783.1:111283-128353 GCA_009831015.1 Picea engelmannii | reverse complement strand
TGGAATGGTAAGAAACCATCTCTTGAACATCTCAGAGTGTTTGGTTGTGATGTTTATGTACATGTTCAAAAGGAAAATAGGAGTAAGTTGGATAATAAAGCTGAAAAGTGTATCTTTATGGGTTATAAAGATGGTGAGAAAGGTTATAAGCTTTGGAACCCATAAACTGAGAAGATTGTTTACAGTCAGGATGGTGTTTTTAGAGAGGTGAAAGATGTTTCCAAACAGGAATTCCTACCAAGGAAAGAAGAACCTGAGAAAATAGAGTTTGAGTTAGACGATGCAAAATCTGAATCAACTGAAGAAGATAAAGCAGGAGAAGAAGAACCGCATACCCCGATATTGAAGAGATCAGTGAGGGAAAGAAGACAACCAGAAAGGTATATTCCACCTGATTTTCGTTCTAATTTTTCTTTATCTATTACTGATAATGATCCCATCTAGAATAAAATATGTTGGTAGCAAATGGTTGTTTAGGAAGAAGTTTAATGAAGAAGGAAAAGTGGATAAATACAAAGCTCGGTTAGTAGACAAAGGTTATTCCCAAGTAGAGGAAATTGACTTTGGTGAGATTTTTTCTCTTGTTGCCAAGTTAACTTCTATTAGATTTATTTTATCTATTGTTGTTTCTTTTGATCTTGAAGTGGAACAGATGGATGTGAAGACAGCATTCCTACATGGGGATCTGGAAGAAGAAATATACATGAAGCAGCCAGAAGGCTTTGTAGTGAAGAGAAAGAAAGATTTGGTCTGTAAGCTAAAGAAGTCACTATATGGTCTGAAGCAATCACCTAGGATGTGGTACCAAAAGTTTGGCACATACATCCTTGGATTGGTATTTGTGAGAAGCAGGGTTTATCACTGTGTATATTCCAATCAAGTTGGAAATCACTTCATTTATGTGTATGTTGATGACATGTTACTGGTAGGAAATAACATGGATGTTATCAAGGAGGTGAAATCGCAACTATCCTCAAAATTTGACATGAAGGATCTCGATGCTACTAACTTCATTCTAGGAATGGATATTAAAAGAGATCGTGCAAATAGGAAACTCTGGTTGAATCAGAGAAAATATGTTGAGACGATATTGCAGAGGTTTAATATGCATGGAAGTAAACTAGTCAAGGTTCCAATTCCTATAGGTGTAAAGTTATATGCAGATCAATGTCCCAAGACACGAGAAGAAGAAGAGGACATGTCCCATGTTCTGTATGCGAGTGCAGTTGGCAGTTTGATGTATGCAATGGTCTGTACTAGACCAGACATTGCACATGCAGTGGAAGTTTTGAGCAGGTATATGTCAAAACCAGAGAAGGAGCATTGGACAACAGCAAAGAGGGTCTTCAAGTATTTGTGTGGCACTACCAATTATGGATTGTGCTACCAAGGAAGACCAATATTGGACAGATTTTTGGACATACACGAGTTTTTTGATGCAGACTGGGCTGGAGATCTGGATCACAGAATATCTACAAGTGGGTATGTGTTTAACCTATTTGGAGGAGCAATCAGTTGGATGAGAAAAAGGCAGGTTGTAGTGGCACTCTCAACTATGGAAGTTGAATAAATGGAAGCCACTCATGCAAGAAAGGAAGCAATATGATTATATATATTGTGTCCAGGTATTGGATTGGTACAACAAGCAGTGAGATTAGATTGTTACAGTCAGAGTGCAATCTTCCTGGCAAAGAACCCTGCTTTTCATTCGAAGACAAAACATATTGATGTTCAGTATCACTTTCTGAGAGACATGGTTGAAGAAAAGAAGGTGTTTCTGCAAAATGTTGACACTTTGAATAATGTTTCATATTCATTGACAAATTCTGTGAGCACAGAGAAGTTCTCCCGGTGTAGAGGAACAATGGGCATTGTTGCCCTGGATTGTTGACTATGTAATCCTGTGAAACTATGTATGCAAAGAAAACAACAAGTGGGAGAATGTTGGGTATGTGTTATATTCTTTGCATGTGTGCGTGTGGACGTGTCAAATTCGACAACTGTGTCTGATGATCCCTAAAATATTGTATATATTGTATGGTGAATGGTCAAATTAATACAATGAAGAGTTGAAAGGTGTGGCACCAAGGAAGGTTGGTTTTCTCATGTTTAATGGTTTCCAGCGTAAATCTTTGTGTACTATGTGTATGAGCCATTGATTAATTTATGTTTTTCTTAAGAATCTATATGCATTGGTTTACTTCAAAAGTTTAAAACTTACACACTGTACCCAAAAAATGTACCCTTCATTCATGAATGGTCTAACTTCATCATTTTCTCCTTGGGTACGTGAATGTAAACGAGACATCCAAATATCCTTAAGTGTCCAACCTTAGGCTTCATTCCGGTGAAAGGCCTCCTTGGGAGTCATATTCCTCAAAATCCAAGTCTGAAGATCACATCATATAAGTATCCACTCAAAGAGGAAATTGTCATAGGCCCACACAAATATGAATGCACCAAGTCCAATATCCCCTTGGATCTGATGTCACTACCCAGAAAAGATACCTTGGCATTCTTTCCAAGAGAACAACCTCTAAAAATGCCATCATGTTATACACAGAGCATTGGAATACATGTCATCATCTTCCCCAGAGTAGGAAGAGATCTATAATGCAAATGAGAAAGTCTCCTACGCCATAACTCTCTCAGACTGATAGAATCATGCATCAAGGCCTAAACTGGTAGAATTGTCTATCTGTACAAACTCCTTATTTGGTCAGATTGCTTTATGTCTCAAACCAGAGACTATCTAATATGTTGTCTTCTGCAATTTTCACTATAGATCCCTCTCATAGCTATCACTAGTGACATGCCTCTATGGTAACCTATTTGGAACAAGAAACAATAAGAACAACATCTCCATGGCAACTTCCATGGGATTTAACAAGATAACCTGCCCGTAACAAGAAACAAGAACAAGAATATCTCCTAGAGGAGATAAATTTAGTTTCCAAACAAGTGTATCTCGTAATGATCATAACTTCAATAGATCATAATGCAACATAAGATCACAATAATTCCACAACATCTAGAGGCATATCAAAACAATTAAACCTTGAGTCTTCACTTATAGGGAGGGTACATTGTTTCTTTGAATGTATTGGATCTAAGATCCTTTAGATCTACATATTGTTGCTTGGACAAAATATCCCTTATCCTGCAAAACACACTCATGATAATGATACAATTTTAAACATATACAAGTGCATACCTATGAAATCGTAGCACCATCCAAATTGTCTTCTAATCTCAAGGCTTGTGTAACTAGCAACTGGAAACTGCAGCTGCAACTGGCGACTGCAACTGTAACTGCAACTGGCATGAAAAAATTGGCATTGCAACTGTAACTGCAACTGCAACTGGCACGAAGCAACTGGAGCTGCAACTGCAACTGGCGATGCAACTGCAACTGGCACTACAACTAGAAATTTCAACTTTCACCAAGTTGTAATCTAAGACCACCAGGAGGTGCACTAAGCTAGGGCGATCTTATCTAGAGAAAAACCAATCTCGGCATCCTCCAATATATTTCTCAACAAGCTTGATAAGGTTTAGGTTTGAGCAGCAGCAAAATGCAACAGAAAATCTCACGATCTTCCTTACCTGTTCTGAAACCATGTTGAATTTTCATTAGTTTTATTAACATTAAATTTACCATAGCCTTTTCATCTTATTTTAAAATTCCATAAACATATACTAAAATATAAAGCAGCAGATGAACAAACAGAATAAGACAAAGATTTATCCTGGGAAAACCTTCTTCACAAGGGAGAAAAATCCAACAAACTTTTCTTAGAGAGAATATCCTTGTCAATACAATATAACCAAGAACCAGCTCTATCCACTAGAGAAAACCAACAAAGAAGAGTAGGTATATCCACAAGAGATAACCTAGCAATGCAGTTGCATCAAACCCTATCCAGAGAAGTAGAGTAATTGGTCTCCACGAGCATACCACCAAGACAAAGGATAAACCCTAGGGAGGGTTATGAGGAAACCCTAGACAACATGTATACTTCTTTCTTCTTTCTTCGTTGGATTGTTGCAGTCGTGCCTCTCCACAAGACTTGTGCTCTATATGAGTGATGTATGTGGAAAATGAGGAAGGTGTCACCTTTATTTATACTGGACTCGGCAGGTGTCTTTTCTAGTAGGGTCGACATGTCTTCCTCGAAAATATATTTTGTCTTTATCTTTTTCCTATGGGGTCGACTTCTCTTCTGGAGCATTATATTTCTTCTTTATTATTATGCGGGGCCGAATTATCTTCTAGGATATTCTAATTTCTTCTATGGATTCTTTGATCTGTTCAATGGTTATCCTATGACTTCTTGGCATCTTCATCTCTAGGAAAAGTTGTCCCGGAGGTGAATACCTCATGTTGCTACCAAAAACATCAACATTTTTAAGGTGTTAATAAAGTGAATTAAAAATCATATATCATGGATTATAGTCCATGCAGTGATATAAAATTCGGTGAAACAACATTTCATGCAAGAGCTTGATCTGTAGTCGAGGTGCTCATAGCCCACTCACTTCACCACCACAAATATAAGCTATGCGGAATTTAATTTCTATGCTTTATCTTAGTTATGCCTCTAATGAGAAAGGTCTTCAATGCTCAGTACCATTCTTAGTGCAATTACTCTTTGGATTATTGGTTGACTAACTAACTCATTCTTTCAACCGGTGGAATGAGTAAGGACAGCATATTGGGATGCATTAGAGTCTTACTCACCCATTAATGAGAACCTTAGAAGCTTGAAACAAATATTTCTCAAAACATGCTTGAGAAATATGATCATCCATGTAGCACTTAAACTCTTTTAATTAATGGAATATACCTAGGTACCTCCATATACCAATGGATTACACCTTCATTTGCCTCCTTCAATGAAGCCTTGATGGTTATGTTCCATATTCCAGCTCTCCTGCACAGAGGTATCATAATTGTAGTATTGGATTTCAATTCAAAGTTGTGTCAAGCCAAAGGATATGCACTAGCATTCAAGGTGAATGAGGAAATGTAGGCAGAGGTTATTCCTGACCCAAGCTAACAAAACATGGGAATCCACGCAACAATGAGATTCCTTGGAGCACCTTGGAGATAGATTGAAGGCATGGAAGATGGAGGTGTTACACAAAACGTGTGAATTAGGGTTAGGTTTTTTTTTTGCGACAACCAAAAAGTGAAACGTGGAATGGGTTTCTCCACAAGATAAGGTTCACGTGCAGCATTAGGATAGTGAATATTCCATGCATGGGGTTACTCCTCAAGCTGGAGATAGTAAGCAGTGTTAGGTAGTGAGGAATGAATGAGTGGCGTTACTCCTCGGGCTAGGGTTTCCACAATGAATTTGGACAGCAAAACTAAATTCGCAGATGTGCTCTCCTCATGATAGGGTTTCCACAATGAGTTTGGACAGCAAAGAGCAATCATGGGTGCACTCTCCTCATTCTAGGGTTTCCACAATGAGTTTTGAAGTAGAAGGAAAGTTTTGGTATACCCAGGAGCAAGGGAGCGATTCATAGAGCGCTCATAATATAGGCTTTGAGAATGGGCATGTTGGGTAGTGAGAGACTAAGCCAATGGATTCCCAATTGATAGGGTTTGAGAATGGGTGTAATAAATGGTTAGATAATGTGTTATGGTATGCTCAAGAGCTAGATTTAGGTAGAGTAAGTTTATAGACAGCCAAAAGAATTCATGGGAAGCAATTCAAGCATCAATATGAGGTCGTTGGTGCATTATACAGTAAAGTGAATTTGTGCCAGCATTGGACAGCGAACAAAGGACGTGGGCAGGGTTGGACAGCCATAAGAGGTCATATGTAGTGTTGGACAACAATAAATCGTCCTCTAATGGTTTCACATGCCCAACAAATGAAATGGGGCATGGGCACTTCAATACAATAGCCAAACAAGTAAAAAAATTCCCCCACAAAGAGGAGACTCCTAGGAGAGAGAAAAACCATCTTTAGAAAGTTTTCCAATAGTTATATGATCACTTCCATTGATCTCACAACTTAGATAGAATGAACGTATTAGATTTCTTAGTTTTTGTAATTAACCTCAAAAAAAATGAATTTATTCAATTGTGTATGATTTATTGTATTTCATACTACAAACATTAAATGGATTCTATATTTGATCCATTCCCTCGTACAATTATAATTTACAACAATAGACATAATAACCAATCACAGATAACATGGAATTTACCCTAGAACCCAAATGGGAAAACCAATTTCTAATGGTGATCCATATTCTTCTTTCTACAAATTCAAATACAATGCTCTACTTAGCCGAAAATCCCTTTGGAAATGAGTGAGATCCAAGAAATAGGGATAGTTATGGGGTAAGGGAAGGACAACAACCATGGATCTTCATTTCCCATTCCTTAGCCTTCTCTCCTATCTGTTTCCTTGGCATTTTAATTAGTTTTCTTTAACTTTTCTCTTACATCATTATTTGGCTTATTCCATATAAACTTGCATTGTTTTACAATACTTTATGTGGCTTACATAATACATTATGATTGCCAATATATGTTCCAGGTAATGAGTCTTATCCACTCTTTAGTTCGGATCACACCTTCCCATTTAGAGGCATTTTTCTCTCCAAAAGATCTAGGAAACCAATTTGGATCAGTGTTGTATGTTTCTCTGGAACGCGGCTCTAACATTGGCTCTCGGATACAACTATAACTATGGCTTTGGATATGGCTTGTGGCTCTGGTCCTCGACTATGGATCTAGATTTGATTATGGCTTGCTTATTCCCACAGTGCAGCAATATTCTAACTCTCATCTTTGAGCAATCTTTGAACCCAAAATCTAGGCTCAACACTCAATCTCATCTCCCTCTCTGACTTGGGGATATTCCATCTTGGCTACCAATGAAGCCAAGTCGAATGTTGGTCTTCTTGCTAAGTATGAACCCAGCATGTTTCCATCATCCAAAAACTCCTTAAGGGAAGTGTGGTTGCATTCCTCTACTAGGATTATTTTCTTCTCATTATGGAAACAACTCTTTGATGCTTGCGCATGCTTATAAGCACTTCCGAAGTTCCCCAAACACCCCCGAGATCATTGACCTTTGTGCATCACTCTCTAGCACATGTTGAGGAATGGGTTCTTTGGATGCAATATTCAACACAAGAATTGGATTGTGGTTTCCCTGGTCATCAACATTGTGTCCATGTCGTTAGTGATGTGTACTTCTTGTGCTTATATCTCTCCTTGGATGACTTATGCCTCTTGGATTGGAGAGACAGGCCACTTTTCATCTTCCACAATATTCACTCTCCATATCCTTCTCTTGATTGTGTGGTTTCTAGAGTGAAGATCTAAATGAAGTTGCCAACACTTTGTATCCCAATGACCACTCAAATTGCAGTGGTGGAAAAATCTCGTGTTGTTGCTACAAGGACTTCTTGACTTACTCCTCTCCATGTTCCTATGTGTATGTTGTTGGATTGGAAAATTCTTATTTCCATTCAACTTCTCAAAACAATCAAGCCTACAGAACATGGCTTTCTTCTTCTAGCATACCACCTCACAATGGCCTTTATTTCCACAAAAATAGCAGGCCTATGCATAACAAAAATTGTCTATGGTATGGCCTCTCTTCTTGCAGTAGTGAAAAACAAGAAATTTCTTGTTTGACGTGGACCTCCAGGTATTCTTCTTCTTCTTTCTTTCACTGATTGGTTTTTTTTTGTCTTTGAGTGCAGGTTTGGGATGAGTCTGTGAACTCTCCTCATTGTTGCTCTCATTCAATCTACCACAAGAAGGATGACGTGGTAGTGGGTTGCCACCTTCATTTACCATTGTTTCTCCTCTTAATGAGCAAGCCAACTTTGATATATTTGTTGTCTTCACAAAAATGGTGTTCATGGTGATGGAATTTTCACTTCTACCATCAAATCCTAGGCCTTCATGCTTATCCCTTGGCATAGCTACGATGGGGCTCAAGATGCCTTGTCTCCTATTTCTTATCCCTTATCTATCATAACCCATTTTCCTTAGAATATTAGAGCCAATTCCTCTGGTATCCTTCTCAAATTCTCCAAGCTTCTCTTGAGAGACGTCTACAGAAGGTGAACTTACCAAGGTGGTCTCAGTCATGGTGCTAGCATCTGTAGTGGAAATGAAAGGTTGTCTTGCTCCTCTGTGTTCTTGGACAATTGCTTGAAGCCTTGCCAATTTCTTTTCCTTCTCTGTCAAATCTTTTTGCAGCTACATCATCATTTGTGTGAACCTAAATTCTTGTTAGTTATCCATCTAGATGACCTTCTCACTGTAATACCCCATTTTTGAGTCACTAGTATAATAATGTGTTTTTTTATTCATGAAAGTTAAGAGTGCCTATAAAATTGAAATGGGTTGGAGTTCCTAGAAAATGTAATGCTTTAAACTTTGTTAATAAAAAATACATCACTGGCTACGAAACAGAAAAGGACAAGAGTTATAGGGGCTATGATTCCAAGAGAGAGGGGCGATGTTGAGGGGATAAGCATTTACATTCTTAAATTATTTTTTATTTTACGCACATTGGAATTTTAGAGAGAAAAAGGGGGTTATGTGATCTTCTTAGGGGAAGGCCACATTACGCTTTTGATATTTAAACCATGTTCTTGATTTTGTTGGGGGTTGGCCATTCATTGTTACTGAAATTGTTTTGGAGTTGTCCCTCTCTAATTTTCTCTTCTGCTTATTCTTGGTTTTGCATGGGAAAAGAAAAACAAATTGTTGAAGGTAAGTAGCTAGGTTTGGATGGTTGATCCAAATGGATCTAGGTGGCCATCCACCTTTTCCACTGAATCACCATTTTATGCTTGTGGTTTTGATAAACCATGATATTCACCCTTTTGATGGGGAATGGAATGTAATTTCATCTTCATTTGTTAATTATATACATCATGTAATGATTTCCTACTGGTATTATGTATATGCCTACAGCATAGCATTAATGCACTGGATCCCATTAGAACTCCGCAGTTAAGCATGCTCAATCTAGAGTAATATTGGGATGTGTGACCGATTGGGAAGTCCTAGTGTTTTGCATGCCTATGGCATTTTATAAACTTAGTCCAAATTATCCCACATGCATCATGGGAATTGTTTTCCTCTCACTCTCTCATATATAATTGAGGTGAAGTATTCCCTTTAAGCATGCAATGGAGTCTGATGTAAGGATTGTTGTGAATGAAGCGTAGCCAACATCTCTTTCTTTTCAGAGATAGGCTACCCCATTATGCAAGTTTGTGTTCTACTGTATTTTTCTCTCTTGTTCATTAATAGAAGTTGGTTTTCACTATATTTTTGTGTTCTCCGCTTTATCTCTATGTATTTACTTGTTATATATCGGTTATATTTTTTTCTTCATGTCGTTCTCAAATAATATGGATTAGTGGTATCAAAGCAGGTTGTTCCTTTTCATTTCTCATAGCAGGTCCTCGATGAGGTTAGGGTAGAGAGAGTTGAGTCTCAAGCTAGTTTCACTTGAGGACAACTACTCTCGCCAGCCCAAGCGACCTCCCATGACAGAAGAAAAGAGAGATGACAAAGCAGGAGATCCTTTCAAGACATTGTTCGAGGAATCCCTCATGCGACAAAGGAACGAGATGATGGACAAATTTGCTTAGATCCTTCGAAGACTACCGATGGTGGAGGCTAAGGCATCTTCGACAAGAAGTCATTTCGCAAGTGTGACACCCTTCAAGGTACATGTCAATTTTGATATCCCCTTATTTGAAGGCCAGATAGATGTAGATGCTCTAGAAAAATGGTTTAATATTTTAGAAGGTTATTACTTTGTCCAAAAAAATTCCGACAGTGAAAAGATCACCTTTGCGCTCCTTAAATCCCTTCCCCATGTCAGATCTTAGTGGGAAGGTTACTAGGAGAGGTACACCGCAGATGAATCTACACTATTTGGGAGAGAATCCACTTGAGCGGCCTTTGTATATGCCCTAAAAGAGTTCTACCATGTCGAAAGCTATGATGACCAATACATGAGATGGAAAACTCTATGTCAAAAAAGAGACCAGACAATGTCGGAGTACACCAACATATTTCATACCTTGCACTCAAAGTTGGGTATCAAAGACTCTTAGTGGCACCTGGTTTTGAAGTACCACAGTGATCTACACAGGTACATCCAAACAAAGATGGATTTCTTGGAAATCTCCTCACTAGGAGTTGCTTATCGATATGCAGACAAAATTGAACATAAATTCAAGCAGCAGAGTAAGTAGGAGAAGCATGGAAAAGGAAACTCTAACTCACATAATGAAGGAAAGATCAAGGAAGGCCAACCTCAAGAGAGCAAGTCCAAGATGCAAGAAAAGAAGGGTAACGGGAAGTCTAAGAAAGACACCGGAAAGTGGTATGTGTTCAACAACATCCCTTGGCACAACACTAATGAATGTTGCTCAATACAGTCATTAGTGGTCGAGATCAAAGACAAAGAGTCGAACCCCGACTTGGACCTTGATTCAAAAAATAATAAAATGAGACAGATCATTGATGAAAAACCCATTGTTACTGTCACAACTGCAACAATCCAACCAGAAGAGGATCCTGAGGAGGGGGAGCGACTCTTCCATTCACAGATGTGGGTGAAGGGGACCCCACTGCATTTTATTTTTGATAGCAGAAGTCAAAAGAACATCATCTCAACAGAGGTTAAGCATTTTGTCATGTTGTTTATGAGTCTCGACCCCGTAGCGTCATTGTTACTCTTGGGAGTCAGCTATACAGGATACTAGAGGTAATTCCGACTATTTTCCCACCAAAAAAATGCCACAAAGTAATCTCTCATACTACAAAGTTTAGACTCTTCACAATCCAATCAAAAGGTGAATAGAAGGACACTGCAACCACTGCAGCCTCAGTTCAAGACCTTTCCATCTGACAGAAGTAGATCGAAAATATTGTAGAAGAGTACCAAGATGTTCTTGTTGCACCTACAGGGATGCCTCTGCACTACCTAGTCAAGCAAGGTTATAATAGAACCCTTCATACTCTTCATGTTGCATATTCACCGACAAATTCCTCCCACAATCGGGTAGATCATGCAACTAGATAGGTTGAACAGATCCAACCCCTCCAACAACAGATTCATGACAGCCTCCAACAAGCTAAGCAGGACAATTTCTTCAGCAAGGTAGGCAGCGCACCAAACTTCAGATTTAGCAAAAGTATCCTCATCTCCTAAGGGAACTTGATGCAATGGGTACCATTACTTCCTAAGGGGGGAGGAATGATCCATATGGATCTCGATGGCCATCCACCTTTCCCACTGAATCACCATTTTGAGCATGTGGTTTTGATAAACCATGATATTCACCCTTTTGATGGGGAATGGAATGTAATTTCATCTTCATTTGTTAATTACATACATCATGTAATGATTTCCTAGTGGTCTTATGTACATGCCTACAGCATAGCATTAATGCATAGGATCTCATTAGAACTCGGCAATTAAGCGCGCTCATGCTAGAGTAGCACTTGGATGGGTGACCACCCGAGAATTCCTAGTGTTTTACATGCCTATGGACTTTTATAAACTTAGTCAAATTTATCCCACATGCATCATGGGAATTGTTCTCCTCTCACTCTCTCATATATAATTGAGGTGGAGGAAGCCCTTTAAACATGCAATGGAGTGTGGCGTAAATCTTGTTGTGAATGAAGCGTAGCCAACATCTCTTTCTTTTCAGAGATAGGCTACCCCATTCTATCAGTTTGTGTTCTATAATGTTTTTCTCTCTTGTTCATTAATAGAAGTTGGTTTTCACTATATTTATGTGTTGTCAGCATTATCTATGTGTATTCCCTTGTTATATATCATTTGTAATTTTGGTCTTCATGTCGTTCTCAAAAAAATCTGGATCAATGGTTGTAGTGAATACTGGTGCAATCCAGCAATGAATTAATACATGTATGTCTAATATGCATTGGAATATTGATAAACATTGTTTACAGTGGTGAATCCTCAAAGTTATGGAATTGATATTTCCTGACCAATAGCATTGGAGAGGTGGATATCCTAATAGACTACGTGGCAATGAAGAGGGTTCATTTTATTTGGGTGTTAAGGGAAGAGAGATGATAAACTAGGTTTTGTTGTTTGTTTGAGAAAATTGTGAGAGCTTGATTGTTGACTGGTTTGGGAAACTACGTGTCGATCTGAGACATGTCCTTGTGGATTCATAGCCCTCGCTCAAGGGTGACCTATCGCTAAGACTTAGAATAGCAGTGTTTAAGGTTGGTTGGAACATATGACATCTCAACCAGTTGGTGTAATTACATTTTAAATATAAGTGTTCTCTATCACGTGTTTTCTCTGCTTGTATATTTATTTTCGATATGTATTGATTATTATCTCTGAGATATGTATGTTTAATGTGTTTGCTCATTGGTTATTGTTGTGCATGGCATATTGTTCATTTCTTTTATAGTGTAGGATGAATGTTGATTATTGCATGTGTTTCTTGCATGCTTATTTATTAATTAATTAGTATCAAAAATTCGATATCAATCCAAGAAGTGAATTTTGGAAGTACCCTGGACAATGGGTACATTTTAGATCGATATCAAAGCGGCAACAAGAGATAAATATTTTTGGTTTGTTGATCTTGTTCTGTACAAGTGGTTTCATAGCGTTTCTTGAAGAGAACTTTTGAAATAGTGTGGCTCAACTCGATGGCTGTGTACATTGTTATCTCCCAAAATGAATCAGTGAATTTGTTCCATTTTGTAGGTGATAGCATGGTCATAAAATAGGGTTCTATATAAATTTTTAGAATTTAGAAGTGTAAAAACATAGGATTTAAGATTTTATCCTAGAAATAAATCGATCCTCAAAAGGTCTTTTCAAAAATTTAAGAAAAATTCTTTCAACAGCTAACATTTGTTTTGAAGTTGAAGTTAGCTAGTGAAAGCCTCAGGTTTCAACGGTTAAAGTGTACTCCCCGCAGCAAGCAAGCCGGTGAAAGCGCTAACACGGATTTTTCTCCAATGACTCCAGAAACCCAAAAAGGACACGCCGAACACACGTCATACAATCATCATGGCAAGCTAATGGAAGCAAATGAATGATGACACTGTTTCATCACGTTCTAGCGGGACATCATGACAGATTGTGCTCACGTATTTTGTGCGGCAACAAGAGGAGGGTTTGAGGTGACGAACTCTTAATCATCATTGGAGACAGAGGATAAAGTACCAGACATCCGGCGACATCAAATCAAATCACCATTTCTTATTTTGAACTCGCGGTGTTCAAAATTTCTATTATGAGGTTTCATATTTCAATTGAAAACACAGGGTCATTTTCACCAGCGTCATCCTTTTCCTTATTAAGAAGATTATTGTGTCAACCGTGTGAAAATCAACCGATGATTAAGTTGCAGATGGCGAGGAAGCAAGGAGGGCTACTTCTGAGGAAAGAGTTGGATAATTTATCCTTTTTGTAGTCTTATCCAGAGGTGCAGAAGTGATTCTCGGACGCAGGTTGTATGACATATGTGGAAAGGTTACAGGAAGGTTATCACCAGGCAACAGCAGATATTCTTGCAAAGTCATACGATGGAAAGAAAGCTACAGTGGGCTCTCTGGAACTGATAGTTGATGAAGCTGCCATCGCTTCAACAACTGGCTTACCCAGAACAGGCCAAAGTTGGTTTAAAACAACAGTGACCAAGAACTTGGATTTTAGGGTATACCTCAAGACAGAATTCTGAAGCATAACCTAGAAGAAAAGCATCCTTGTTTCTTACCTTGAAGATGAATGGCAGGATCTGTTCAAAGGCATTCAGTTATACTTAACCTCAGAGGGCAGGTATGACAAGTTAATGTTATGTCATTTTAGACTCCTAGATCATGTTAATGTTTATGCCATTATTATAGTTCTTTGCATTTCAATAGATAAGAGCATGAGATGAACAAAGTTCGATCACACAAGAATTATCCAAAATACTTGGAATATAACAAAGTAATCCATATAGGACTGTAAATAATAAATTAATAGATAATATATGATGAGATAATAATTGAGAATGAGGGTCTGCTTATATACCCACGCAGGGGTGCCCTTTACCAATAGTCATGTCCTTTGAGACATGACCTTTCATTATTAATAATTATTATTTATTAACTATTATTATGTTATGAATATCTATTTATGTATATTTTATGTTCATAACATTGCCTTCCCCTTAAAAATGCTTTGTCCTCAAAGCATAATCACTGGAAGGTTTCCCTTTTAACCTTTGTTCAGGCACGCAATGTCTTCTGAATACGTTCTTTGAAGTAACCTGTAACCTTTGTACCCCTTTCTCTTGATTCTCTAATACTCCTCGATCTTCTTTAAAAAGTACTTTTAGAATATAATAAATATTCTTTTATATTAATTTTTTTTTTTAACATAGAACTTTTTAAAGTACTCCTTTCTCTTATTTCTCTAATACTCCTCAATGTTCTTTAAAAAAAATACTTTTAGAATATAATAAATATTCTTTTATATTAAAAATTATTTTTAGAACTTTAACCTTTTATCTTTTTTATTCTCTTTGATATAGGGCGTTCAACCCCTTTTTTTTAATATAGAAAAAAGGTTTATGTGTGCCACCTTTCACTTTATAAAGTTGCTTTTGTGTTGTACTTTTATATAAAAGGGTTTATAATTTCCCTTTTTCTTCCCTTGAAATATTAAAATATTAAAATATATATATATACTTTAAAAACTCCCTTTTGAAACTTATGAACCTCCTTCCTTTCTTCTTTTTAAAATTTGACTTGAAAAGGTACCCCCTTATATAACTTTATGGCATGCAATTTTTTTTTTAATATTAAATATTTCTCTTTATTTTTTTATAAATTAAATAACACTTCAATTTAAATCCTTTTAGCTTAATACATGCTCTGTTCAATATTTAAATATCCCCCTCATTTAGTTCGGCTGGAGATTATGCAAATCACAAGGTATAAAAAAAACTTATTTTGCTAATCGTAATGTCTCTTCAATATTTAATGTATGGTCGCGATGGTTGGTAGCGTACATAATTTTTTTTTATTGCTGAAAATTGTGCAGACAATGTATGGTACGACGATATGCAAGTGTAGGGTGGTTTTGGCTGAGGTCGTATGGATATGAATTAAAATGGTGTTTTATTTCCAATGGCTGGTAGTATGAATCCACAACCGTACGGACGCGTCATACGGATGACAACTATAAACTATTAAATCATTGTACAGAAATTTTGAAACAGTAATGTATGGTCACGGCTGTACGGATAGCACAAGCATATTTTTTAAATCAGTGTATGGACACAGTACGAACGGCACTGTTGCAGAGGACTGTAAATTTGCAGATGGATATACGAGAGACTGGTGACAGATTTTAATTTTCTTTTTTTTTGTAATTTTAAAAAAAGTGTACGAACTGTTGTGCTTGCTGGTACAATGGTTGAAATCGAGGGCTGGTACAGCTCTGTATTTTTGGTGTTGTCTTGTTTTTTTTTTATTTTTTTTTATTATTATTTTTTTAATTTTTAAATATTTTTTTTTATATTCTCTATATTTTATTTGCTGCGGAATACTTTTTCCTTCAACAGAAATATGATTTGTATATTTTATTTTTAATGGCCAAGGGTCTCATTATGGTCAATGACGAGGAATCAAAGAAACTCCGATTGATAATGTGTGGTATGAGTTTTTTTTTTGTTTTTTTTCTCGACTTTTAAAAATTTTAGTGGAGTTTTTTTTTTTTTCAACGGAAATAATCTTTTCCAACTGAATTTCAAGTTTAAATGGCCAAAGGCCAATTGTTGGTTAAAGACCAGATCAGAGAAACTCTGAATTTTTTTATTTTTTTTTGTGTGGCTACAAGCCTATATGGCCAATGGCCTAACCTTGGTCAAATACCAAGAATTCAGAAAAATTCTGAAAATACTTAGTGTGGCCAAAGGCCGATATGTGGTCAAAGACCAGATTTAGAGAAACTCTAAAAATTTGAATGGCCAAAAGCCGATTTTTGGTCAAGGACCTTGGAATCGGAGAAGCTCTGAAATGAAGGGGTTGGCTAAAAGCCGGCTCAAACAAAGTTTGAGTAAAGTGCGGCCAAGGGTCGGATCAGAACTTGCTCTGATACCAAATGAGACGAACAAAGTTCTCTCACACAAGAATTATCCAAAATACTTGGAATATAACAAAGTAATCCATATAGGACTGTAAATAATAAATTAATAGATAAGATATGATGAGATAATAATTGAGAATGAGGGCCTACTTATATACCCACGCAGGGGTGCCCTTTACCAATAGTCATGTCCTTTGAGACATGACCTTTCATTATTAATAATTATTATTTATTAACTATTATTATGTTATGAATATCTATTTATGTATATTTTATGTTCATAACAGAGCATAATAAGAACAAGATCACTGAGAAATACACATTCACAAGAGACACAACATTTATCCTGGGAAACCCTCTAGGGGAAGAAAACCCAGCAAAAACTTCCTTATCATAAATAGCTTATACAATGTTCAAGAGATAACTCAAACCAATACAGAAAGTCCTCTCAAAGAGATGCGCCACTCTTCTTCTCCTCTCTCCAACTGGTAATTGCAGCTTGCCTCATAAGATAATGAGCAAGTGAGTTGTGTATCAGAAGTGAGGCGCTAGCCTCTTATTTATATCAACCTGGCACGTGTGAAAGGTCACAATCTGGCAGGGCCGACCTCTCACTCTGGGTGGGTAAACGCACCTTTAATTAATTCTGGGTCTTCCATTATAATTGTTGGGGCCGACTTCTTATTCTGCACTTTGTAATTGTCTAATGACCAATCCACAAAAGGGGATTTGGTCCTTATACAATCACTGACATGATTAATCCTCAATGGGGATTCATCCAATAACAATAATAATAATAATGACATGATTAATCCGCAATGGGGATTTAATCCAATAATAAAATAATAATAAGAATGCTCTTCGCAGTTACATTATTTCAACACTCCCCCTTAACAAGAAGGGTATTCTTCATCAGCAT
>ML803783.1:58682-71989 GCA_009831015.1 Picea engelmannii | reverse complement strand
TAATGTAACTGCAAAGAGTATTCTTATTATTATTTGATATATTATTCATCGGATCAATCCCCATTGTGGATTGATCATGTCGACTATTGTAAAAGGACCAAATCCCCTTTTGCGGATTGGTCATAATGTAATTGTAATAGGCAAAAAGAAAAGTCGGCACCAGAATATATTAAAGAGGCCCCGAAATATAATAAAGGTGGTTATAACCACCCAGTTTGAGAAGTCAGCCCTACCAATGAAGAGACACTTCACACGTGCCAGATTTGTATAAATAAGGAGGCTAGCGCCTCACTTAGACACACACTCACTTGTTCATTGAGAGACAAGTTTCGGAGCTGCAATTGGAGAAGAGAGAGAGAGGCGCATCTTTGGGAGAGGACTTTATGTATTTGCTTGAATTAGCATTGTATTGGCTATCTATAATAAGGAAGTTTCGTTGGGTTTTCTTCCCCTAGAGGGTTTCCGAGGATAAATGTTGTCTCTTGTGATTGTGTATTTCTCAGTGATCTTGTATTATGCTATTATTATCTATTGAAATGCAAAGAACTATAATAATGGCTTAAACATTAACAATAATCGTGGGTACGAGACTTAAATTAAGTTGAAAGTCGCAATATTATATGACAAAGGAAAAGCTAGTATATCAAAAGGCAAAGTAAAAAAATTATATTTAAGTATTAAAGGTTTAATATAACTTCAAGAAACCTAATAAGTGTATTGTATCAAACGAGAGAGTAATTATAAAATTATAAGGGATTATTTAAGGTTTCATGAAACTTTGAGAAACCTAATAAGTGTATTGTACAAAATGAGACAATAATTATAATTGAGAAAAGCATCAATAAAAAGGTATCTAAAACCTTTGCCTAATTAATTATAAAAAAGATACATTCAAAAGTAAACGGGATATTTAAGTTAGAATTCATTTTCCTAAAGTAACCTAAAAAAAGGCTTACACTTCAAATAAGTGAATATATAAATATAAAGTACTTTCGTATAAATTACAAAAAGGGGTTATAAAAAAAATCGTATATATATATGAAGAAATCTTTTAAAAATGGTCAATTTCGAAAAAAGGAAGAGTTATAAGGGGATCTTAAAAAATGGACAATTCCAAAATGACGAAAGGAAGATTTACTTACGAAGGTTATTCAATTTTATGCCAAGGATCATTTACATTAAAAGGGAGTATTCAAGCAAAAGAGATTAGCATCGCTATCAGCATGACCTGGGATGAAAATTACATTAATATTAATTTGGAAAATCAATTATTAATTACAAAGCCGAAAATAATTGAAAAGGAAGATAGTTATCACAAAAAACAATATGAAATTAAAGAGTTACAAGTGACAATTAATGATTATGAATATAAATCTCAATTCAATGTTACAACTTGGTATAAAGAATAGATTGACATAATTCTCGCGTTAACTTGGTTTACAAATCTAGGTACCTATAAGAAAAAGTTTGTGACATTTCCCTATAAGGAAAATATGATGACATTTCAAGACACTACTATGAGATCAAAATCAATAATATTTTCATCAAAAGACTTTAAAGATATCTCAAAGGTGATCCTTCAAGAAAATCAAAAGTCAATATCAATGATGCAAAAAGAATTTGATGAAGGCATCGCAAATAAAAACGAAGAAATTGTTCGCTTAAAATACCACAGTCAAAAACTAATTATACAGATCAAGAAGTCAAAGGATAGAAAACAATGCGTTCAGAAGTTGGAACAAGAGAATCAAGATCTCGAGAAGAACCTATCTGAAGAAAAAGAAAAAAAAAAATATTGTTTGAAGAACCTTAATCAAAGGTTACTAGAACAAATCATAAAGTTCAAAGAAGAGAAACTTGAAAATCTAGACATTAAAGATATTGATAAATCAGATAATGAAGAAAATACACGTTTAAAAAATCATAATCAAAACATACTTACGCAAATAAAAAAACTTAAGAATAATAAAAAGTTTCAGGAAAACAAATCAGAATTGCTTATAGAAAATGAAGCATCGAAGTTTTCAGATGAACAAATCCAAGTTATGGAAAATGGAACAATTATAGATCCAATCCATGTCACAGTGCAAGAAGTTGCAAAGCCAACTCTAAAAAAAAAGGACAACATCAGATGTTAGAGTACAAACGATGGAAGCTCCAAGTGTACTTATTAATCGAAATTCGGTCATTTACACGACAACATCGGTGCATGAAGAAAAACATATATTGAAATTAAACCAAGAAAACACTACAAGTATGATAAAGGAAAATCGTGTTATAAGAACTCATTATCGACATCCAAAACATAAGAGCAGATATCTTAACTAGTTAGAATATCAGTGTCATTCAGGAAGGGAACGATTAACCTATCGTCCGAAAAATATTGATACCAGCGCAATTAAGTCATATGATAACAGTTTATCATGGAATAGCAATGTTCTGCAAAAACCTGAATTAGAATGGTCAGATTCTTTTACGATTCGAAAATTTTTCTCAACACTCAGAGATTCATATCATCTCGTGTTACCAACTACGACAACTCCAAGAATAGAGAATGATGCAAAGACATTACAAGCTAAAGAAAAATACATGCAACATTTCCATCACTGTGCTTTGAGGACAAAGCATTTCAAAAAGGGAAAGCAATGTTATGAACACAAATAAACATAAAAATAGGTATGAATAGATAATAATTAAATAATAATAATTGATACTCAATAACTAAATATGTTATGAAATGACACATTCCTAATGAAAGGTCACGTCTCTTATGAAAGAGCACCCCTGTGTGGGTATATATACAGGCCTCATTTCTCATTTTCAATCATCTCATACTATCTCACTCATTCTTATACATTTTCAATATATTATTATTACATCAGAAATGGATTACTTTATATTCCAAATATTTTGGATAATTTATGGGTGAGAGAATTGTGTTCGTCTCATTAGGTGATCTGCGGATAACGTGAGGCGTGAGGGTGTGGAGGGGGGGTAGTAAGGGATGGAAGGGATGAGGGGGTTGACAACGAGGGAGGAATCACCCTCATCCCCCTTTTTTTATTTTTTGGGCTTTTTTTAATTTGTTTTGTTTTATTTTATTTTTAACATGTTTTTTAAATTTATTTTTTTTCAAGTGTTTGTTCAGATTTCTTTTAATTTGTTTTATTATTTTTTGTTTTCATTTTATTTTAATTTATTGTTTTTTATTTTTTTTAGTTTTGTTTTTATGGTTTCTTTTGTGTGTGTTTAGGGTTTTCTTCTAAGTTTCTTTTTTTTAATTTTGTTTTTTAAAGGCTTTTTTTAGTTTTTTTCCAATTTGTGTTATGCAAACAAAAAATTAAATGTGTTATTTTTTCTTTTTCTAACTTGTATACGAAGTATTTTTAATGTAAAATTTTAAAAAATAATAAGTAATTTTTCACTTTTGAATTAAGGAGTCTATTTCAATTTTTTTATTTGCATTTATTTGCATTGGTATCATTTGTCAAGTCAGTTAAGTCATAACTTTAACTCCAAAAATAAAATTGGTGCTACTAGAAGCATCACTTTTCGATTCGAGGGTCGATTTTCTGCAATGGTATTGATTGTTGAGATCATAGTGTCAAGCAAGTCATGATTTAACCACCCCCACCCCCTCCCAAAAAAAAAAAAAAAAAGATGTGCTACTGGTAGCACCACCTTTTGAAACGAGGGTATTTTAACCACCTCCCAATAAATATGTTACTGGTAGCACCACCATTCGAAACAATGGTTGATTTTGTTATTTTCTACCCAAAAATATGGGTTTTTTTTACTAGAGTTCTCATCAAGTCGATCACTATGTTCATTTAATGGTTGTTTTACCCTCGTTTCAAAAAATGGTGTCATCGATGGATTCGAGATCAAAATTACAACATTTTGCAAGCATGATTTGTAATGTTGTATGTTATCCCATATCCTAGGGATAACTAAGGAGATCATGTCTCGAGGCCCACGGGTCCTAGACATGGAGTGTCGAGAGCCGGATGACTTGAGCATGGCCCCGAAGGGCCCCTCTTTTCTTCAGTGCAGCCCATCTATCAACAGCAACAGTATCCATCCCACCATCCTGGTCCTGAAGTAGCAGTAAGTCTTGCTCCATGAGGTAATGAGTTTGCGTATCATGGTATTTGTCACTCTGATAATTGAAGCACTTGAATATGTTGCACTGAATTCTCCTTCATTTCATAACGTTTGCATGGAAATTATGCTCGTTAACTTGTTCATACCTAGAAGGATGACATGATGCCCTAGTAAGTTGATCTCCCTTTAGGATGGGTTTCCACTGGGTGGGTCTATGAAAGGTCATCGTCCATTCCCTCCATACTTACCACTTTTCATCCTTACCCCTCTCATTTTCCCCTACCTTTGTTCGAGCATTGGGTTTGCCACACTAGGAAGGGTTGTACCTTGCCTTGTGGGAAGAAGAGGCTAAAGGCTCATACGGTAAAAGTAGTTAGCAAGAGTTAAAATCCAAAATGAAACCTTTGAGATGCTTCACCCAGGGATTCCCGAGAAAGCAGTAAAAAGTTTCTCAGTAAGAAAAAGGAACCCATAAGATAAATAAACACTCAAGGTATTAGTTGGTGGATGGGAGGTCTCAGTTGAAATATTGCAACTGCAAAGAGTATTCTATTTTATTATTGATGTATTATTCATTAGATCAATACCCTTTTGTGGATTGATCATGTCGGGCATTGTAAATGCCCAAATCCCCTTTTGCAGATTGGTCAAACCCTAATTGTAACATGCTAAATGAGAAGTCGACCCCCAGAATATATTAAAGTGGTTATAACCACCCAGAATGAGAAGTCATCCCTGCCAATGAAAAGACACCTCAGTTCAGCACCAGCCAGATTGTATAAATAAGAGAGGCCAACGCCTCATTTGTTCACTCACTCACTTGATCATCAGAGCGCAAGTTTGGAGCTGCAATTGGAGAAGAAGGAAGAGAGAGAGAGAGAGAGAGAGGCGCATCCTTGGGAGAGGACTTTCTGTATCACTTGGTTTATTCTCTTGGCATTGTATTGGGTATCTATATTAAGAAAGTTTTTGTTGGGTTTTCTCCCCCATGAGGGTTTCCTAGGATAAATGATGTGTCTCTTGTGATTGTGTATTTCTCAGTGATCATATCTATGTTATGGTTATCTAGTGAATTGAAAAGAATCATAATAATAGCTTAAACCTTAACATGGTATCAGATCTAAGTTAAAGAGAGCATCTTTCACAAGAAGAAAAACGCCATTGTTGTCGTACATGAAAATTAGGGCTTTTTATTGAAGAAGATTTTCAGCCTCAAAACCATCTAGAAACGTGTGCCCTAACCCAAGGAACTCTTTGGCACCTTCAGCGCACCTTTTCAATGGGTAGATCTCCCGAAAAGTGAAACCCTAGTTTTCACAAAGTACTAGAAGTACCAGAAAACCAAAAGCACCAGTCCAGAAATCCGTTGGTCAAGTTTGAGGGGGTAAAATTTGGATTTTCATAAATCTGACTGCACCAGCTTACTCGCCTCAGCTCAGCACATCTATCCCCTGGATCAGAATTTCAAAATTTGAAGTTTGAAAAATTAGGGTTTCCTCATAAAACCCTAAGTTGTAGTTTCAGAATCTGTTGCAATATCAATTGAAGTATCAGTTGTAGTACCAGTTGCAGTCACCCTTGAAGTTCTTAAGAGTGGGTAATTATTATGCTACCAGATGGTGCCACTACCTGCAAATGCTATATGAGGTATGTACTCGTGTATGTTTAAAATTGTTAAGCTTTAAAGAGTATTTGCAGGAGAAGGGATCTATTGCCATAGATCCAGAAGGATCTCAAGATCCAACACATTCAGAGGAATAATGCAACCCAGATTTGATTACTCTGATATGCATCCATTTGTTATGACATTATTGCATGTTGAAGCTATGACCATCATACTAACCTTTGGTCAAAATTAAAGTCAAGGTATTAGATGGATTAAAGTTGATATCATAGGGTTTACTCTCTAACCCAACCTTCTATCAAGATAGCATATTGTCTTAGTACAAGAAGACAGGTTGAATAAAGCACTTGTCATCTTGAGTGAAGGAGACTTGGAAGAAAAGCAGCGCACTCATTCTTGAGAACAAGGCTCCAGGTTCCAGGTTTGATTAATTAAGTTGATAAGATTCAAAGTTGCACTTGACAAGTTGATGACTACCCCTTTACAAGTAAAACACTATATTTGAGATAGCAGTCCTTGAAAAGTATTATACTTGGTAGCATGTGAGCATATTGAGATAAATGCTTAATGTAATTATTTGTCTGATACAACTAACATCTCCTCTAAGAGAAACCTCTTGTGTTAGTTCCAGGTTGCCATGGAGGAATGTTTGATCACAACACTATAAGAGTGTTGGCCTCATTTCGTATTGTATTTCTTAATTTTGATCAGACGGGCCACAAGTGAGAGCTCTAAAGGAGCTACTACGATGATTATCCGTGCTATTGCTTTATCTACTATTATCAAAAAGAGTATTATTCTTGCTTGTTGTTTTGGTGACCTTGTTTCAGGGCACAGGTGATAACCCTGAGAAAGCTATAGTGAAGGTTGCAGAAGCCAACATATTAGATGAGACATGAAGCAAACGATGTACATGACCATATACACTCATGTACCAAAGAAGATGAAGGAGAAGCTATCTTTTGGACATTCAGAGTATCTCATATGAAGATTGATTGAAAGGAGCAGAAGGCTCCAAATATGATCGAACATTAGAACAAGAACTCTCAGCAGAATTGTTCAAAGGTTAATAAAGCCACCTTGACGGGAAGTAGAACTTGTTTGAAGCCTGACTCTGTGTTTCATATTTAGACTTGGTATTGAACACCTAGTATACCCTATAAGAGATGATGAAGTCCTTGTAGACTCATAAGAAATCGAGAGTAAGATTGATCTCAGAAAGGATGAGATGAAGAGACAACTTCCAGGACTGGGAGAGAGATGTCGTGAGAAAACTAGATCGTCGCTTCAGAAACTTCTAGGAGATATGAAATCTCCTGGGAAGATTTCCTTGTTTCAATAACAGAGAAAGAAGCCAGTCAGAAAGACTAGGATATGAATTCTTCCATGAGACTAGAAGAGAAGTCAGTATTGACTTCCAAGATTGATCTATACAGATCAAGCATGTTGCAAAAGTACAAAGCATGATGTGTGTCTAGAATATTCTCCCAGCAAGAGGGAGAAGACTATGACGAGACACTTACTCCAGTGATTGAAGAAATAGTTCCAATCTTTATGAAGACAACCAGAACAACCATGATTCATATATAGTATGAGATGCAGGGGGAGCAATCCCCATATTTAAATTTGAGTGGCAGTTGGTGCATTACATTAGTTGGGTCATGGAGACATGACCACAATAAAAGATAGAGCTACCTCCATGAAAGAAGAAGAGCTACCTTCATTATCATATATTGAGCCACTCTCAGTTCCAGATGAAGTTGTTGCCATGATGGAGTAGAGGAGTTACTCCCTGATTTCAGTAGTCACTGTGAGAATGGAGCAACCATTCTCAGTTTTAGAGCAAGTGCAGGTGCAGAGTCCCAGTTCCAGAAGGAATAGTTGCAGAGAGAGTAGAGGACATACTACCAGACAGTGAGACAGACAAGTGCTTTGCATAAAGCACATAGACCTAGTACATGATTGTGCAAATTGAGTTGCAGCTGAGCAAGTGTACCAGATTGGTACAATGTAATGAGAAAAATCGATTTGAAGATTGAAGATAGAAAGACGCATGTCTGCCAGTTGAAGAAGGATCTATATGTATTGAAGCAAGCTCCTAGAGCTTGATATGGCAGAATTTACAGTTTCCTGAAGAGCTTGGGATTTACCAAGAGTAAATTTGATTCTAACCTTTATCTCAAGGTTATGAATGATGAGTCGGTGATGTTACTACTATATGTAGATGATGTATCCTTGACAAGATGAAGAAAATCTCATCACAGATTGCAGAAAAAGCTCGCCACAGAGTTTGATGGAAGACCTAAATGCATTATCTCTTAGGTCTTGAAGTTTGGCAGAGCACAGAGAAGATCTTCCTTAACCAAGGGAAGTATGCAGTTAAAATTGAAAAGGGTTTACATGTTGCGATGCAAATCCATGTACACACCCATGGAAACGAAGTTGAAGCTCCTGGTAGATACCTCGTCAGAATTAGTTGATGCTACTCTATACAAACAAATTATTGGTTCAATAATGTATATGACGATTACCAGGCCAAATATATGTTTTGCCTTGAGTCAGTATATGGTAGAGCCCAGACGTGTTCACCTTGTTGCAGCAAAACATGTGATGAGATGCCTTAAGAGTGCGTTAGATTTTGGTCTCTATTATACTAGAGATCGTGACTTCATACTGAGTAGTTACACTAATTCATATTGAGTTGGAAGTGCTTCTAATAAAAAGAGCACTTTAGGATGTTGTTTCAATCTGGAGTCAGCCATGACTTCATGGCAAAGTAGGGAGCAATTCAGCATTGCTCCGAGCACGGCAGAAGCGGAATACATTGTTGCATGTTCCGCCAGTTATGAATCCATATGGCTTCGGATGTTGTTGACATATCTATTTGATCTGGAGATGGAAGCCACCATGATCCTATGTGATAACCAGAGTTGTATAAAGATGATGGAGAACCTGGAGAACCTTGTGTTCCATAATGAGTCGAAGCACATAGAGATTCGATATCTTTTCCTTCGTGATATGTTTCAGAGAGGAGCCATAAAACTCCAGTATGTTAGCACGGATGAACAGGTTGTTGATGTGTTGACCAAGCCTCTATCTCGTGTAAGGTTTGAGCACTTTCAAGATAAGCTTGGTATAGTCCGAAAGGACCTCCCTCGAAAGGGGGAGTAGAGTTGATGTGATGATGTGCCAACCTAGTGTTGTGATGCCAGCTTAATAGTTGTGATGATGTGCCATCCTAGTGTTGTGATGCCAGCTTAATTGTTGTGATGATGTGCCAGCCTAGTGTTGTGATGTCAGCTTCATGCCGATGATATGCCAGTGTTGTGTTGTGATGATGTGTCAGCCTTGTGTTGTGATGATGTGCTAGCCTTGTGCTATGATAATGTGCCAACTTAAGTGTTGTGAAGCCAGCCTCGTGTTGTGATGATGTGCCAGCTTAAGTGTTGTGATGTCAACCTCGTGTTGATGACATGTCAGCCTCGTGTTGTGATGATGTGCCAGCCTCGTGTTGTGATGATGTGTCAGCCTCGTACTGTGATGCCAGCTTCGTGCTGATGATATTGTGTAGCCAGCTTCGTGTTTTGATGCCAACCTCGTGATGAAGACTCTCAACCTAGTGCTGATGTTGATGATGCTCCAGCCTTCGTGTTGTGTCCTTGTTGAAGTTGATGATGATGATGCCACTTCAGCTTCTTGTTGAAGATGATGATGATGATGATGATGATGATGATGATGCCACTTCAGCGTCTTGTTGAAGATGATGATGATGATGATGATGATGCCACTTCAACTTCTTTCTGAAGATGATGATGATGATGATGATGCCACTTCAACTTCTTGCTGAAGATGATGATGATGATGCCACTTCAGCTCCTTGTTGAAGATGATTATGATGATGATGATGTTATTTCATCTTTCATGCCGAAGATGATGATGTTACCTTAGCCTCATGTTGATGAGGATGATGATGCCATTCCATCTCCCTGTTGTGAATGATGATATTGATGATGAGAAAAACTTCCGATGATTTATAGATATGCCAGTCATTGTTCCAAGATGTTGTTGATGATGATGCCCTCTCTCTCGCCTAATGTTGTTGTAGAATACCCTTCTTGTTAAAGGGGAGAGTTGAAATATTGTAACTGCAAAGAGTATTCTATTTTATTATTGATGTATTATTCATTAGATCAATACCCTTTTGTGGATTGATCATGTCGGGCATTGTAAATGACCAAATCCCCTTTTGTGGATTGGTCAAACCCTAATTGTAACATGCTAAATGAGAAGTCGGCCCCCAGAATATATTAAAGTGGTTATAACCACCCAGACTGAGAAGTCGACCCTGCCAGTGAAAAGACACCTCAGTTCAGCACCTGCCAGAATGTATAAATAAGAGAGGTCAGCGCCTCATTTGTTCACTCACTCACTTGATCATCAGAGTGCAAGTTTGGAGTTGCAGTTGGAGAAGGAAGAGAGAGAGAGAGAGAGAGAAGCGCATCCTTGGGAGAGGACTTTCTGTATTGTTTGGTTTATTCTCTTGGCATTGTATTGACTATCCATATTAAAGAAGTTTTTGTTGGGTTTTCTCACCCATGAGGGTTTCCTAGGATAAATGATGTGTCTCTTGTGATTGTGTATTTCTCAGTGATCCTATCTATGTTATGGTTATCTAGTGAGTTGAAAAGAAACCTAATAATATCTTAAACCTTAACAGTCTCATCATGAGCCAGCCTATTATGACCATGGGAATGTAGCGGTATGACACTACCATCTATCTGGTCATCAAACCAAGGTAGTGGCTCTTGGTGACATAGCCAAGAGAAAGGGGTTATCATCACGAGTCAATCTTCTCATCTCCATGAAATGCTTGTGGGTAACGTTGTCACCTCTGGTCACCAAGCCAGGGTAGTGTCCCTCAGCTCTTCCCTTGAAGCATGAAAGAAAAAGATAAAAAGCAATAAAATTAAGAATAAAAGGCATTTAATGGGCTAGGAGAGAATGACATCTATGACAAGGTGCAACTCTCCCTCTACAAAGGCACCCACAAGTAAGATCTACATTTCCCTATTATCATTGCACCCCATGCCCAAACACTTACCCCACGCTGCCTCACACACACTTACATGACCTAGATTGGTTCTCACTTGGGAAACACCCCAAACTTTAGGAGGATTAGCCCAATAGGACACCATGAGACCTTCTCCAAATCTGACTTGTTAAATTGCATAACGTCTTTTAGCACTTGTCTAGGTAAAGGGGGGTTTGATGCACATGTTTGGGTAATTTGATTATTAGATGTGATTGAAATTGCTATGATCCCTGTGAATTATGAACCCCTGGAGGGCGTACTTGTTGTTGTTGCAGGACTTTGCCTGGTGGAAAGGTACATGTGGGGGAATGATTAGCTTGGACCTCCATGGGGCTGATGGCCCACAGATGGATGTTGTGATCCCAACCAGGGGTAGAGAGACATTAGAGACTTGCACCAGGAAGAAAGAAGGATGTTGCCCTCAGAGACACTCTAACAGACCTAGACCTAGAGGGATCTTGCTCTTTCACCTGGACATTGACCCTTGAGAGCCCATGACGTCATCATTATGACCATGGACGTCATCCAAAGCCAGGGTTTGCATTTATGAGGGTAATTGTGTGCTTGTTGGCACGTGTGGCATCATCCAGGGCCTTTGGAGGCCAAACGTTCTCCATATGAGGCCCAACATTCCACCCTAGGAGCTCAACGTCACCCTAGAAGGGCATGATGTCACTCTTGGAAATGATTTCAGGGGTTAATTACTTTCATTTATGTAAAAACTGGATTTTTTATGTAATTTGGCGAGGTTGTCATTTTTATGACCTAATTTAATTAAAGGTCATTGATACTATATAAATAGAGAGAAAGTACTCTCATTTTTTCATTATAACTCATCACACAAGTAGTGTGGTATGAAATTCATCCCTCTTTAAGGGTTATTGGCTGAAATAACTAGTGCGCAACTTCTTAGAGAGACAATTTTTGGTGTATTTTGACTATTTCTCATTGTGGAAGATCTTCAACTAGGGTTTGGCCTGATTATTCTTGGTGAAGTAAGTAGAAAATCTGTAATTTGTTTATGTAATGAATGCTTGTGCTAAATTTTACTTGGTTCATGTTAAAGATTATGAAATTGTTTGCTTAAACCCTAGGAGAGAAACATAAGTTACTTATTTCTCTCTATAGTTTTCCACTTGTTTAAATTTCTAAAGTGTGACTTATTTAAGAAGTAGCTACTAGAGCCCTAAAGTGCTAGCTCTCTAGTAGTGTTACTCTATTTGTCTATTGTATATGTTCTTTCAATAGTCTAAGGAAGGAAAAAATTGCTAGGGCCTAAGATCCCTTACTTTCTAGCAAATTTCTCCCTAGGACTTGGATGCTTGAGGCCTTGGGTAGCCAAAACCTCCTCCATTCATCCCTTCTCCTTTGACAAAGTATTATCATTGCTACTTTGCTCCAAGTTTTGTTGCTGCTATTGTGACTCCATAAACCCTAAAAGGCACTAGTCTACTCATTATAGTGGATGATTGATCAAACAAACATTCAAACCTCTCTCCTTGAAGCTTTTGCTAACCTTTACTAACTCTACACTAGACTAACTCTCTAACTAACTTCTTGTTGTTGCAAAACATTGCTACAGCCGTATTAATTCAAGCTAAATTGTTGCAATCACCTACATAACTCACACTTACATCATCCGAAAATCACTTGTGACAATTGTCAATTATCTACTAGATAAGTGTTGAGTTTGCATGGTGTTTTCTTGCACTTTTGACCATTAGAATTTGTTGTTGTTGCAAAAGATTGCTACAACCATCTAACTGCAGCAAATTCTCTGCAAAAGTGACTTATTATGATAGCTAGACATTGTCAAACTTGCTTGTGACAACTTATTATCATTTTTCTAGGTAAAGGCTATTCTTTCTTGTCTTTTTTCAAGCAATTTTAAGGCATAATTCTTGTGGTTGTTATAAAATATTAGTTGTTGTTATAAAATGTTAAATTGTTGCAAATTCATATCAGCTAGCTCAATTTTTTAAGGTTCATGGTTTGAAGATATTGAAATAATGTAACTGCAAAGAGTATTCTATTTATTATTAATATATTATTCATTAGATCAATCCCCTTTTGCGGATTGATCATGTTGGGTATTGTAAATAACCAAATCCCCTTTTGTGGATTGGTAAAACCCTAATTTTAATAGGCAGATTGAGAAGTCGACCCTACCAGTGAAAAGTCACCTGTCAGATTGTATAAATAAAGAGGCTAGTGCCTCATTTGGACACACTCACTTGTTCATTAGAGCATAAGTTCGGAGATGCAGTTGAAGAAGAAAGAAGAGAGAGAGGGTGCATTCTTAGGCGAGGACTTTATGTATTTGTTTGAGTTATCGCTTGGCATTGTATTGGTTATCTATGTTAAGGAAGTTTTTGTTGGGTTTTCTCCCCCGTGAGGGTTTCCCAAGATAAATGATGTGTCTCTTGTGATTGTGTATTTCTCAGTGATCCTATCTATGCTATTGGTATCTAATGAAATGAAATGAAA
>ML803782.1:137687-149440 GCA_009831015.1 Picea engelmannii | reverse complement strand
CACTCTCAATTTAGCATACTCGATTTGTTTGAATAGATTACTCTTCAGTTTGTTTTGTTTGATTGAATAAAATATGATTCTAGTTATAATTATAACTAGCTACAAAATCGTAAGATTCTGTATCTAGTTAGAAAAATTTGAATCGCTTGTTTTGATAATTGAAAATACATCTAAAATATTCTTATTTTTATTTGTTTTCAGGAACTCATGATTTTCAAAGAGATATGAAGCACTGTTGGGATCTCCCAGCCATACCATCTTTATGTTTCTAGTAAATAGATTAGGCTGTTAGCTTTTTGATATCAAGTAAAATCTGGGAGGTTGCATCCACCACATTTTTGAACAGATTTGATGTTATCAACAGGAAATATTTTGTTCTTGGAACCTATATAAGAATGTTATTTTGTAATCTTCAAACCATCTCTGCCTGGGGAAATACTATTCATTTTTCATTTATAGACTTGAATGAAATATAATACTGGTTATAGCTTTAGCTTTTCCATATTGTTTTTATTCAAGTTATGATTGTTTCAATTTGCAATTAGATTGTGATTGCTTTCGCTGTCATGGTTTACTACAAGTTGGTATGATAAAAATTCATATGTTATCCATGTTTATGTTCCAGATTTAACACACAATAATCATTTTGTTCACACTTAGATTAAGAGATTTATCTTCATCATTTGTTGAACATTTATACACAAGTTCTCACAACATGATTTATCTTAATGTGGCTTCTTGTGAAATTATGAGATTGTTGTGATCGTATCTCTTATATGTTATATCATTCGAATTCCATCATTACTGCTTCACATTTATGAGAAGAAATTGTAGGATATGTTGTGGGTTTGCCTCATCAGATAGGGAGATTGGATGTTATCCACTGAAAAAATATTGGATGCGATAACATGTCAGTTTGCTAGTTTAATTTCATTATTTTAATGAATACAAAAATTTCCTATAGCCAAAACATCTTCTACTATCTGTGATTTCTACTTTCAATTAAACAGTTTGATATTTTCATTTCTCACTTATTAACATTATGAGGAAATGAATCAAAAATATTAAATAGCTTTACTATTGTTCAAAAAATCAATTGATAATTCGATTTTCGCGGATTTAGATTATAATTCGAATTATGTACATATTAGAAATATATTAGAAATAGAATCAGTCGTATATATTGTACATATAATAAGTAGAGTGATTTTATAAATATTAGTTAGTAAACTGTAAATGTATATTAAATTTATATATAGTTTTCAACGATTACTATTCATCAAAGTTATTACATTTCCTTTAGTTTTTTTTTTCGTTTTTTTTAGGAATTAGATTGGCCAACAGAGTCACTAAACCAGTCAGAGTGGATTAATCCAAATGGATTGGATTAAGTAGACAACCCTGGACCGGATTGACTCCTCTAGTTGAAGAGCGGTCAATTTTTCCCATCAACAAATGGAGCTAGAAGGAGGGCCTGAAAACTATTAATGGAATGAGGAGTGATGCAACCAGGCTCCTCTGTGCATGCCCGCTCACAGGATATTCTTCTCCTCACGGCCCAAAGAACTCAAACGCCCTTCTATTTCTCTATCGGGAAATCTGCACCCACAGAATTCTCCGTGCGATCCCCTCTCCATGCTTATCGGGGAATCGGAATTCACGACTTCGCGATGTCAAAGGTCAGACACTGGGCTCTCGAATCCCTGAGACCCAATGACCAGTCAGTGTTGACCTTCTCTTGCCTGTATTGGAATTTTCTCTGTCGCGGTTTCGCTATTCGCAACATCAATCAACTTGTATCCCCAACTCTCGATGCCTGATGCACCGAGAATCCGATGCGCACATGGGTTGACTATTCAACCGTCCCGTCACCTCATCAGGATATAAAACTTCACGGGATCGTGAATCCTAATGTCAAATAATTTGGGTCTTTACTTTCCCTGAACTCCGATACAATGTGCCACCTATCTTCCACCAACTTCTGTGGCCCACTATCCTTTCACCGTCAGGATATCGCGTTTTGCGATTCCAAGCTGCAAGAATGCCCTATCCTTGAAACTCCCGATACTTCGAACCCCGACTTCTTTGGACCTTCTGACACACATCCCAAATGATGGATGGTTCTGGTCTGTCGGTATATCGCGTTTCGCAATTTCGCAATTCCCATTGCAATGGTTTAGAGTTTCAATCAACGAAACCCCAATACACAATATACGTGTGAATCCAATGGCCCTTGTGGCTCATATCAATGAATTTGTCCTTCCTGAGCTTTATACTTCCCGGGAATACCGGTGATATATTTTCCTGCACCTCCATGAGATTTGATGGCTCATGGGATGTCGCGAAACCTCCTCGGAGAATTTCGACCGTCTATTTCTTCCAATGAAACTCGTGGAACAATTATATGTCCCTCTCCACAGAACTCGTTTCCCTTCTCGCAAACCTGCGACACTTCTTGCCAACATTCAAGGCACAATTTCATTTCACTTTCTTTAGAAAAACTCAAAGGCCTATCCTTCCTGAGCTTTTCCCACTTCTTTAATTTCTCAAAAGGAAACGCCTTGCTCGCACTCCTTGCGACAAACCTTCAATAACGGCTAAGTATTGAAGTCTTCGAATCTACGCACGCCTGTAGTAGCAGTCCTTCGAGACTTCACTCAGGTTCACAACCCTAAGTCTTTTATCTAGCCTATGCACTCCTTGCATGGCTCCTGTAACCCAAATTCACTTCTGGGTGAATGAAAATCAAAGGTATCCCTATTTGAACCCTCTGTCAACGCACTCCTTACGGACAATTCGACTGCACTCCTTGCAGGAATCCTTTGGCTCAAATAGAGAAACAATTGAAAATCATTCCTTCTTCTCTTCAGACTTCAATTCAACCATGAAATCATATACACAGCATATAAAAATAAATTCATAATAGGAAACAAACATTCATGAGCATATCAACATCAATATGCTGAAAATCAGACACAAACCCCTGAATTTGAACCAATCTTCTTCTATTAATTCAAATATCAGTACATGGGTGTTCTCTACACAACTCTCTGCTTTCTCTCCTTTCTGAATGCTCTATCTATTCCTAAATAATGTTACAATGTACAATGAGGGTGTCTATATCCTCTTTTCCCTCCTTCCTTCTAAAACTGTCTAATCTATGATTTAAAATCTTATCTGCCTGCATTAACTATATTAAATGTCGGTTATCTACTAAAGGACGATATCTATCCACTCAAGGTCCATTACAATACACAAAGTTCACCTCATTAAATTTTCACATCAATGTTTGCACAATAGTTTCAAGGTGTTTTCAAAATTTGTGCTGGATACCTTCTAGTTGTCTTCTACTTCCGCGTTGGCTCGCTTGACATGGGAGATGATCCTACATCAAGGAAGCCGTAAGACTCTTCCACCACCTACCCACTCACCTATAGTGACTAGAAGTCATTCATATGACAACATTGTCCCTCAAACAACAACCACATCAAACGATGATCTATGGATGACAGTTGAACCAGTAACTCCAAATCCTACGGGTGGTGACATACAAGAGATTGTTCGGCAATCTCTCATAAGAATGCACAGTTATTTAGCTTGTATAATACAACCAAACCGACCTTTGAACCAACCATTAGACTTCTCTGATATTAGAGAACAACTTGGAGGCACTAACCTTACTTTAAACCCTACAGATCCAATCCTCACTCCTGCAGCAAGAGGATTTGGTATACCACCATCACCACCTCCTTCATCTCCTTCATCTGCTGGAGAAGAATCCTTTGACGAAGGAAGTTCCTCATCCCAACCTTCGACACCACCCACACCTATGGCCAACTCGAACAATATCACCAGACCCTAGATCGACCAAGTTGCAGTGGCCATACCTGGGCCTCAACATCCTGTACCCAAACACTCGGAGAAATGGATCCCTAAATTTGACCCAGACTCCAAGCAGTTAGTTCAAGATCAAATCAAAAAGTTTATTTTAGCCATTAGACTCCATAGTGTTGAGCACGAAGATGAAGTCTGTATATTGTTTCCCTACACCTTTGAGGGCAATGCCTCTACCTGGTACTTTTCCCAATAGCCCCACACCATCGTGTCATGGGAGAAATTTGAATCCTGTTTCCTTGAGAAGTTCAGAGACCACAAGTCTCCTGAAGTTCTAGTCATGGAGCTTTCTAGTTTAAGAATGAACCCCAAAGAAAAGATCAAAGACTTTAATCAAAGGTTCTTGACACTAAAGAACTGGATCCCTACAAATTCAATGCCTGCCGAGAATCTTATTATCGCTTATTACACGAAAGCATTACATCAAAACATAGCCATTTGGGTAAAGAGATCCAAGAAATCCACGTTGTTAGAAGCCTTCAAAGAAGCCAGTCCGATCGAGAAAGACATCCTCAATTTAAAAGACACTACTAGAAATGAGACAGAGACTAGTTCATCTTCCAAAAAGAAAATTGAAATCCTCCCTAGACCTTCCCAAAACAAATCTCAACCTGAGAGTTTGGATTTAGAAAACTTACAGAAAGTCGTTCAAAAATTGTCCAACCAAGTTATAGATTTGGAAAGGTCAACTGAAGAAGATTATTCGAGCAAAAGGCCTTACAAACCCCCTTTTAGGAAGCCTTTCCCCACCAACCGACCTAATTCAAATACTAAAGGCCTAAATCTAGAAAGCCTTTAATTTGCTATTTAAACGATTCTCGAAGCACACGATAACTTGATTCCTCCTAAGGTTCCTGAAGAAGTAGCTGAACAAGAAACGCTAGAAGAAGATTAATCCTCTCCTAATATTTTTGGACATTTTTTGGATAGCATTTTTCAAGCTAATTTCGAAACAGTGCATCCTTACAATACTAGGAGCAAGACAACAAATAAGCCTTCTTCTGAAATCACTACGAATTTTCCTCCAAAATAGTCTAAATCAATTGAGACTAAATAGAATTCAGTAAACCCAAGTTTACATTATGATTTGGTTGAAGATCTAAAGAAGCTTAGGGATAACATTTTTGTTTATGAATTATTATAATTCCCTTTTCTTCTGCAAAAAATTCCACAAAATATTGCAGAGAACAGGAAAAATAGCAATCCGAACAACAACAAAGGTGTTCAAAACAACCCCAAAACTCCTCAAAAGGCCTCCCCCAAAACTACATCCGAGCCTAATGATAAATGATACCTTCCTGTAAATAATGTAACAAATGTGGATAAACCAGTTTCAGAGGCTGCGAGTAAAAGGAAACAATCTTCCACTATTAGTACTCGCAGAAATGTCCCTCCATTTTTGTTAACTTTTGAAAATTTCAATAGAAATGTACACAACTGTATGGTAGATTCAGGTGCGTCATCTAACATAATTCCATGGTCTATTTTTCAAAATATTAATGCCGAATTTCAACCATCCATCTTGATTGAACTAGTGTTAAAGTGATAGGCGAATTAAGAAATGTGCTTATAAGATTGTCATCTAATCCTACAGTTCATCAAGTGATTGATATTATTGTTGTAGATATACTAGAAGTTTATGGTTTGTTTTTAAGTAGATTCTCGTCAGAACATTTACATGGCTATTTTGCAATGGATTGGTCTCACCTATGGCTACTCGAGAATGGAAAGCCCAACAGAATCAAGGTAAATCATGAACGTTATTTGAAGTTCATGGTGACTGATTTAAATGATCCCAATGAGCCATTCACTCCTTCTGCCAATTCACTCGAAATACAGGGAATGGATACTTTCTTCCGTAATTTCATGTCCGAAACTTCCACTATCACTAACCCATAACAGTGGTCTGAAATTTTGACATATATGCAACCAAGAGCTTCTTCTCAGTGGACACATGCAACTGATGAATATCAAATATGGTCTCTGTACTTTGATGGGTCAAAATCCAAGGAAGGAGCTGGTGCAGGTTGCATGCTCATCGATCCATCAGGTAATAAGAATCTGATTGTTTGTCGGTTAGAATTTGAATATACAAACAACACGACCAAATATGAGGCACTCCTGCAAGGTCTCAGAAAAGCATTAGATATGGGCATTCAAAATTTGACTGTCTTTGGTGATTCGAAAATCGTGGTTAGACAGGTAAAAAATTCTATCCACTGTTTATCTCCACACCTTAAAAGCTACCAAACTGAGGTATGGAATTTGATGAATACATTTTTTGCATTTAACATAAATTCTATTTCTAGATTGAATAATTCGGAAGCTGATTTGTTAGCTAACGTCGCCTCGAAATTTTTTCCTGCTGAAGGCTTATCTCTGAATGCATTCTCCATCGAACTGTTGTTCAGACCGTCCATCCCAGACAACATCATGAATTGGAGAGTCTTCGATGATGATCAACAGATTATAATTTTTCTGCATATGGAAGAAAATTTCCAGGGTGCGGTGATCGACGAAGTTACTCATGACAAAAATCTTCATGACTTTACGGTAATACCAGATCCAAGATCTCCAGAATCTTCATCAGACATGGTAAATTCTATCCCGAAATCTGTAGTTAGGTTAGAAAAATTTTATGATCTTCACGACAAGTTCATAAAATCAGTGAACTGTAAAACGAATAGTTCCTCTTTGACTCATGAAAAAGTAAATCTGGGAACTTAAGACAACCCACAGTGCATTAATTTAGGGGTGGGGTGTTCTAAGGAAGAAAAAGTATCTTTTATTAAGTTGTTTAAGGAGTTCATAGATGTTTTTTCCTGAACATACGACGAGTTGAAAACCTTTTATCCTAACATCATACAACATGTTATCCCTATGAAACCCCAAACCCAACCTTTTCAACAAAAATTAAGGAAAATGCACCCAAAACTCGAACCAACAGTCAAGAAGAAATTAAACAAACTCTTGAATGCTAAGATAATATTCCCAGTTAGGCACACATAATGGGTCTCTAATATTGTCCCTGACTGAAAGAAGAGTGGTGAAATCCAACTATGTGTCAATTTTCGAAATCTTAACCAAGCATCTGATAAAGACAACTACCTTGTCCCTCCTGTTAGCACTAAAAAATGCACCGGCATTTTTGATGGAAAGATGCCTAATCTTGTAGGGACATTTTCGATAGCTTCCCGAGCTCCAAATGTAGATATGAAAGCACCATTGGAAAATTCAAGATTTGTAGATGTCGATCGACTATTTAAACATGCAAACCAGACTTTCCATGACTGAGAAATTTGATTTTGAAAAAATATGCACTTTCACCAGCGCAGAAGGCAGAATTTTGACTAGTTAGCTGTGGAAAGTAGTGACTTTCAATAGCGCAGGAGAAGATTTTTCAGGCAAGTGCGCTGTTGAAAGCTGTCATGGCCAGAATAGCCAAATTTTTGCCTAGATCAAGAATTTTTGGGTTTGAATGGTTTGAATCCTTCTTTAATAAGCTGGTTATGAATTATCAAATCAAAATATGAAGGCCATTCTTGGAGATGAAAGTCAAAAGGGCATTTTTTGACTAGATTTAGTGATTTTAAAGGACAAAATGATAGGGATTCTTGGCACACATCATCAAATTCGAATTCCACTTTCAAAGGAATAGATCAAAGAGCCTTGGAAGGCTAGGCTACACTTCATCAACTTTCAACCAATGTTTGAAGACCAAAAGATAGAGGTTGACCTCATCTTGAGGATCTCTCCTTATCTTTTGTGAATTAGTTTTGACTTTCCATTTTTAGAATATCAAATCCATTATTTTAGGATCTGAAAACTAATTGTAATAGGCTATAAAGCCAAATATATTTGGAGGACTAAGAGGTTCAATTCTGGATACAGTAATACTCTTTTTTGTACTCAGACATTTCATTGCTAATACAGATCACAGGTTCCTTTCCATTTTGGTATCAGTTTTTCATATTTCTTCTTCATTGTTATCTTGTTGTCAAACCTTGAATAGTTGTTATCCTATTGTTTGGTTTATGACATTTTAATCAGTTTATTTAGTTTTTTATTAGACCCTGCTTTGCACTAGTTTGTGAACAATCTTTTATTCATCCACTGAAAGCTATTTTACTGTTTAACCAATCTTGGAGAGCACTGTCTATTTGTTTACCATTTTGATGTCTGAATGCCATAAGCTGAATTGAGTTATCCCATTGATCCATATTTAAAAAATACAAAAACATTCATTTCTTAAGTTACCAAGCACCTTTGGTCTAAAACCACAAAGGGTTTCTTGGAGTGATAACAAATTGGCGCCATTGCCCGGGAGAGGAGATTGAAGCTCAGCTTCCTTGGGAGACGACAAGATATAGCTTTGATGATAGACAAAGCTTGGACATAATTTGGTTGTAATCATCTATCTTGCGACTCCATGAAGGACGAATTTAGTGGGGACTCCATGAAGGACGGATCTGTTGGCGACTCCACTGGTATATAAATGAATCAGATTTTAGCAAAGAGGTATGCGTTCTATGATTTTTCAAGCATTGTTGGTTTCCCTAATCAAGTACCTACTAGAGATGAATGGAAGAGAAGTCTTCCTAGATTTCAAGGAGAAGAGTGGGAAGTGCCAGCTGAACATTTGTTGGACTTTCATGACTACATGCATCGGTTGCAGGTAGTGCATGAGGATGTTCAGATCTGGCTCTTTTGTTTTTCATTAGAAGGGATTGCTCGTGATTGGTATCGATCATTGCCTAATGCAAGTATCAGTTCTTTGGAAAAATTTTATGTTTCCTTCCATTTGTTTTGCAAAACCAATTTTTCAACTGATATTATTTATCCATAACGTTGTCATGAATTTAGTGTTCTAAACAAAGATTTAAACAATTATGAAAAAATTGTTGTAGCAGAAGATATTTCTCGTCATGATCAAGATATTGGTCATCCTCATCATGATAACCATAGTGATGCTTTTGTTATTGCATCAAATGCATCTCTTGACTTATGTTGTCATGAAGAGGAGATTGTTCCCATTGAAAATTTGAAAGGTGAAGAGAACATTTTAATATCAGCAAGTGACAGTTTCAGATCTGTAGAGGATGAGGAGGACAGCCTACCATTTTCAGATTTGAAGGGACTGTCTAATCTTCAGCTAGAACACGAGAATCATGATCAAGAATGTGTTGATGCTGTAGTTGATACTAGTCACGAGTCTTTTGATCTTAATTACAGAGAAGACCCAAATTCTGGGGTTGAATCTGCAACACATGTTATGGGCAGCCCACATTTTTTAGACTTACAGACAAAGGCAAATTGCAGCACTTATGAAAAGAGTGATGGCGGTGAGGAACTGAATAGTCCAGATCAACAGTCTATTGTATATGTTTCTCCAACAGATCTCGAGCAACCTGCATTCAACAATGTGATTAGTAAAGGTAGTTTTCAGTACCTTTTCAATTTACAGTTGGAGCAGCATTCCAAAGAGGTATTCCTTGACGTTTTTAATGACCCTATCGCTGATTATTTAGAATTTATGAACAACATAAATGTGAAAATATTTCCTTTAGAAGAAGGATGGTTCTGTCATCCTTTTAAAATGCATTTCTGCATTCTGGGCATTCCTTTACTTTTCAGGTCAAGATCTAGCATGATGCCTGTAAATCAGTTTCTAACATGGCTGTATTGGAAGTATGCTTTTACTTGATCAATATACTTCTATTGGCTAGATGTAGGAGTAGATAGAAAATAAGCTTGTCATCGAGAATGAAATCTTTTTCAATCTAGTAGTTTTTAGCTGGAACTCAGATGCTCCCCCTGTTGTGCAATTTGCATTTCAATATACAGTCATTGTACTTCCTGAAGAAAATTTCGAGAAAGGATCTATTTCCCTAGACAGGACAAAATATTCACTTAAGCGGAGGTTGAAAATATGCACACTGTAGTATGGAGTAGCGAGAAATATTAATGAGCTGTATGACAGTGATTATACAAAAGTTATACTTTCTATCCTAGTTCACAAGGTGATTTCAGCTTCCTTGGAGCAAGGTGTGAAGGAGGGAAGATTGTTACTGCATGACTAGCTTGTCATTCTCACAGTTCAATATAATGATGTCCACAAGATTGTTGAATGTGGGAAGCCCGGTACCACTGGTTCGCTTGATGATTGCATATTCACAGTTGGCCATCATCTATATATAGTGTATCCATTGTAATATCTACAATAATGTCTTCGAACTCTAGTCCAGTGCACCTTCAAGCACCTGTGCCAGTTCCTAATAGAGTTTGATGGTTATTATCTTGAAAGAGAACCATGTATGGCTTGTGGCTATCCAGAAGTGTCTTATACAGAATGAAGTTGGACAATCTGAAGTCTGAGACCAAGTTCACTGAAAATCAAATTATTGTCAACATTCACAGTGTCCATGTTGCAGTCGCTATGTAACAGATTAACATGGTATTTGTAGCAATTCCCACGAAAATGTGTATCAATGGAGACACCTGTCAGTCACTAGAAACACAATGTCATTCAAAGTTTGTTGTTCGTCGTATTCAACGTCCAAGGATAGAATACAAAGGTGGATCGATCATGATGAAAAGAGGTCTCTGTGGAGCTATTCCTAGTGTGAATTAGACCAATCCCATGATTCTCTCATATAGGCGTGCAAAATCGGCTCCAAATCCGTTTAAGTGGCAGAGGATGGTCGAAATTCTAGTATGACAAGCAAACTCATCATACAGGTGTGAGTTCTTCACAAATTTGAGAGAGCTTCCATCACTGGAGCTGGTGGGTTCATTGCCTCCCATATTGCCCGGAGTTTGAAATCTGAAGGACACTACATTATTGCCTCTGATTGGAAAAAGAACGAGCACAAGACTGAGGATATGTTCTGCAATGAATTTTGTCTTGTGGATCTCAGAGTTATGAACAATCTCTTGGCTGTTACCAAAGGAGTTGACCGTGTTTTCAACTTGGCCGCAGGCATGGGTGGTATGGGATTCATTCAGTCTAATCACTCTGTTATCATGTACAACAACACCATGATCAACTTCAACATGCTTGAAGCTCCCCGAATCAATGGAGTTAAAAGGTTTTTTCTATGCTTCTAGTGCATGCATCATCCTGCATTCAAACAATTGCATACCAACGTCAGCTTAAAGGAGTCTGATACTAGGCCAGTTGAGGCTCAAGATACCTATAGCTTGGAAAATCTTTCCACAGAAGAATCGAGAAAACGTGATCCTTTACATTCATTAATGAATGCATGAAGAGTGTCCCGAGGTTAACTAAATCAGACTTTAGAGAGCCAATGAATATTGGCAGTGATGAAATGGTCAGCATGAACGAGATGGTTGAAATGGTGTTAACTTAGCAGAAGCATCTCCAAGAATTGAACATATATCAGGACACAATGTTGTGATATCGGAACTGGTTGCAGAACTTGAACCTCGGACCTGAAGCTGTTGGTAATAACAAGAAAAGTTTTTCCATGCACTTCCACCCATGCCTGCATCAATGATGTCTGTATCTGAGCTTTCTGCATGCTGTCATTTCCATATCCAAAATATGCAGACTGCAGGTTTGATTTTCAATAGCTCTATGCTTATCTTCTATGTTCTTGAGGCAGAAGCAGAGGCATTTAATCTGGGATGTGTTGTAAATGATGCTTGGACTTTTTTAGAGATCCATTCATCAATAATATCTGGAGAATAAAATTTTGGCTTCCTTACATTAATGACATGCATAGTTTTAACTAAGCACTGAGTAAAGTCCAATGCGACCGATGCCATGGTGAGATGCAAGAAATTTTCCAGGGAATTTGAAGCATAAAGAATTCACAAAATTTGCGATGGAGCTGCCT
>ML803782.1:104254-128509 GCA_009831015.1 Picea engelmannii | reverse complement strand
TTTTCATTTATAGACTTGAATGAAATATAATACTGGTTATAGCTTTAGCTTTTCCATATTGTTTTTATTCAAGTTATGATTGTTTCAATTTGCAATTAGATTGTGATTGCTTTCGCTGTCATGGTTTACTACAAGTTGGTATGGTAAAAATTCATATGTTATCAATGTTTATTTTCCATATTTAACACACAATAGAAATTTTGTTCACACTTAGATTAAGAGATTTATCTTCATCATTTGTTGAACATTTATACACAAGTTCTCACAACATGATTTATCTTAATGTGGCTGCTTGTGAAATTATGAGATTGTTGTGATCGTATCTCTTATATGTTATATTATTCGAATTCCATCATTACTGCTTCACATTTATGAGAAGCAATTGTAGGATATGTTGTGGGTTTGCCTCATCAGACAGGGAGATTGGATGTTATCCACTGAACAAATATTGGATGCGATAACAGGTCAGTTTCCTAGTTTAATTTCATTATTTTAATGAATACAAAAATTTCCTATAGCCAAAACATCTTCTACTATCTGTGATTTCTACTTTCAATTAAACAGTTTGATATTTTCATTTCTCAGTTATTAACATTATGAGGAAATAAATAAAAAAGATTAAATAGCTTTACTATTGTTCAAAAAATCAATTGATAATTCGATTTTCRCGGATTTAGATTATAATWTGTATTATATACATATTATATATATATTAGAAATAGAATCAGTTGTATATATTGTACATATAATAAGTAGAGTGATTTTATAAATATTAGTTAGTAAACTGTAAAAATATATTAGATTTATATATAGTTTTCAACGATTACTATTCATCAAAGTTATTACATTTCCTTTAGTTTTGTTTTTCATTTTTTTTAGGAATTAGAATGGACAACGGAGTCGCTAAACCCATCAGAGTGGATTAATCCAAATGGCTTGGATTAAGTAGACAACCCTGGACCAGATTCACTCCTCTAGTTGAAGAGCGGTCAATTTTTCCCATCAACAAATGGAGCTAGAAGGAGGGCCTGGAAACTATTAATGGAACGACGAGTGACGCAACCACGCTCCTCTGTGAATTCCCGCTCATAGGATATTCTTCTCCTCACGGCCCAAAGAACTCAAACATCCTTCTATTTCCCTATCGGGAAATTTGCACCCACAGAATTCTCCGTGCGATCCCTTCTCCTTGCTTATCGGGGAATCAGACTTCACGACTTGGCGATGTCAAAGGTCAGACACTGGGCTCTCGAATCCCTGAGACCAAATGACCAATCAACGTTGACCTTCTCTTTCCTCTATTTGAATTTTCTCTGTTGTGGTTTCGCTATTCGCAACATCAATCAACTTGTATCCCCAACTCCCGATGCCTGATGCGCTGATAATCCGATGCGCACCTGGGTTGACTATTCAACGTTCTCGTCACCTCATCAGGATATCGAACTTCGCGGGATCGCGAATTCTAATGTCAAAATATTTGGGGCTTTACTTTCCCCGCACTCCGATACATTGTGCCACCTATCTTCCACCAACTTTTGTGTCCCACTATCCTTTCACTGTCAGGATATCGCGTTTCGTGATTCCAGGCTGCAAGAGTGCCCTGTCCTCGAAACTTCCGATACTTCGAACCCCGACTTTTTTGTACCTTCTGACACACGTCCCAAATGATGGATAGTTCTGGTCTATCGGGATATCGTGTTTCACGATTTCGCAATTCCCATTGCAATGGTTTGGAGTTTCAATCAACGAATCCCCAATACACGATATACATGTGAATCCAACGGCCCTTATGGCTCGTATCTGACTTTGTCCTTCCTGAGCTTTATACTTCTCGGGAATACCAGTGATATCTTTTCCTGCACCTCCGTGAGATATGACGGCTCATGGGATGTCTCGAAACCTCCTCGGAGAATTTCGACTGTCTATTTCTTCCAATGAAACTCGTGGAACAATTATATGTCCCTCTCCACAGAACTCGTTTGCCTGCTCGCAAACTTGTGACACTTCTTGCCAAAATTCAAGGCACAATTTCATTGCACTGTCTTTCGAAAAACTCAAAGGCCTATCCTTCCTGAGCTTTTCCCACTTCTTTAAGTTCTCAAAAGGAAATGCCTTGCTCGCACTCCTTGCGACAAACCTTCAATCATGGCTAAGTATTGAAGTCTTCAAATCTACGCATGCCTGCAGTAGCAGTCCTTCGACACTTCACTCAGGTTCACAACCCTGAGTCTTTTATCTAGCCTGTGCACTCCTTGCACGACTCCTGTAATCCAAATTCACTTCTGGGTGAATGAAAATCAAAGGTATCCCTATTTGAACCCTTTGTCAACGCACTCCTTGCGGACAATTCGACTGCACTCCTTGCAGGAATCCTCTAGCTCAAATAGAGAAACAATTGAAACTCATTCCTTCTTCTCTTCAGACTTCAATTCAACCATGAAATCATATACACAGCATATAAAAGTAAATGCATAACAGGAAACAAACATTCATGAGCATATCAACATCAATATGATGAAAATCAGACACAAACCCCTGAATTTGAACCAATCTTCTTCTATTAATTCAAATATCAGTACATGGGTGTTCTCTACACAACTCTCTACTTGCTCTCCTTTTTGAATGCTCTATCTATTCCTGAATAATGTTATAATGTACAATGAGGGTGTCTATATCTGTTTTTCCCTCCTTCCTTCTAAAACTGTCTAATCTATGATTTAAAATCTTATCTGCCTGCATTAACTATATTAAATGTCGGTTATATACTAAACGACGAGAGCTATCCACTCAAGGTCCATTACAATACACAAAGTGTGCCTCATTAAATTTTCACATCAATTTTTGCACAACAGTTTCAAGGTATTTTCAAAATTTGTGACGGATACCTTCCAGTTGTCTTCTACTTCCACGTTGGCTCGCTTGACATGGGAGATGCTCCTACATCAAGGAGGTCGTAAGACTCTTCCACCACCTACCCACTCACCTGTAGTGACTAGAAGTCATTCATATGACAACATTGTCCCTCAAACAACAACCACATCAAACAATGATCTATGGATGACAGTTGAACCAGTAACTCCAAATCCTATGGGTGGTGACATACAAGATATTGTTCGGCAATCTCTCATAAGAATGCACAGTGCTTTAGCTTGTATAAGACAACCAAACTGACCTTTGAACCAACCATTAGACTTCTCTGATATCAGAGAACAAATTGGAGGCACTAACCTTACTTTAAACCCTACAGATCCAATCCTCACTCCTGTAGCAGGAGGATTTGGTATACCACCATCACCACCTCCTTCATCTCCTTCCTCTTCTAGAGAAGAATCCTTTGACGAAGGAAGTTCCTCATCCCAACCTTTGACACCACCCACACCTATGTCCAACTCAAACAATATCGCCAGACCCTGGCTCGACCAAGTTGCAGTGGCCATACTTGGGCCTCATCATCCTTTACCCAAACACCTGGAGAAATGGCTCCCTAAATTTGACTCGGACTCCAAGTAGTTAGTTCAAGATGACATCAAAAAATTTATTTTATCCATTATACTCCGTAGTGTTGAGAACGGAGATGAAGTCTGTAGATTGTTTCCCTACATACTATTGCAGAGAACAGGAAAAATAGCAATCCGAATAGCAGCAAAGGTGTTCAAAACAACCCCAAAACTCCTCAAAAGGCCTCCCCCAAAACTACATCTGAGCCTCATGATAAAAGATACCTTCCTGTAAATAATGTAACAAATGTGGATAAACCAGTTTCAGAGGCTACGAGTAAAAGGAAACAATCTTCCACTGTTAGTACTCGCAGAAATGTCCCTCCATTTTTGTTAACTTTTGAAAATTTCAATAGAAATGTACACAACTGTATGGTAGATTCAGGTGCGTCATCTAACATAATTCCTTGGTCTGTTTGTCAAAAGATTAATGTCGAAGTTCAACCATCCATCTTGATTGAACTAGTGTTAAAGTGATAGGCGAATTAAGAAATGTGCTTATAAGATTGTCATCTAATCCTAAAGTTCATCAAGTGATTGATATTATTGTTGTAGATATACTAGAAGTTTATGGTTTGTTTTTAAGTAGAGACTCGTCAGAACAATTACATGGCTATTTTGCAACAGATTGGTCTCACCTATGGCTACCCAAGAATGGAAAGCCCAACAAAATCAAGGTAAATCATGAACGTTATTTGAAGTTCATGCTGACTGATTTAAATGATCCCAATGAGCCATTCACTCCTTCTGCCGATTCACCCGAAATATAGGGAATGGATACTTTCTTCCGTAATTTCATGGCCGAAACTTCCACTATCACTAACCCATAACAGTGGTCTGAAATTTTGACATATACGCATCCAAGAGCTTCTTCTCAGTGGACACATGCAAGCGACGAATATCAAATATGGTCTCTGTACTTTGATGGGTCAAAATCCAAGGAAGGAACTGGTGCAGGTTGCATGCTTATCGATCCAGCAGGTAATAAGACTCTGATTGCTTGTTGGTTAGAATTTGAATGTACAAACAACACGACCGAATATGAGGCACTCCTGCAAGGTCTCAGAAAAGCATTAGATATGGGCATTCAAAATTTGACTGTCTTTGGTGATTCGAAAATCGTGGTTAGACAGGTAAAAAATTCTATCCACTGTTTATCTCCACACCTTAAAAGCTACCAAACTGAGGTATGGAATTTGATGAATAAGTTTTTTTCATTTAACATAAATTCTATTTCTAGATTGAATAATTCGGAAGCTGATTTGTTAGCTAACGTCGCCTCAAAATTTTTTCCTGCAGAAGGCTTATCTCTGAATGCATTCTCCATCGAACTGTTGTTCAGACCATCTGTCCCAGACAACATCATGAATTGGAGAGTCTTCGATGATGATCAACAGATTATAACTTTTCTTCATATGGAAGAAACTTTCCAGGGCGCGGTGATCGACGAAGGTACTCATGACAAAACTCTTCATGACTTTACGGTAATACCAGATCCAAGATCTCCAGAATCTTCATCAGACATGGTAAATTCTATCCCGAAATCTGTAGTTAGGTTAGAAAAATTTTATGATCTTCATGACAAGTTCATAAAATTAGGGAACTGTAAAACGAATAGTTCCTCTTTGACTCATGAAAAGGTAAATCTGGGAACTTAAGACAACCCACAGTGCATTAATTTAGGGTTGGGGTGTTCTGAGCAAGAAAAAGTATCTTTTATTAAGTTGTTTAAGGAATTCAAAGATGTTTTTTCCTGGACATACGACGAGCTGAAAACCTTTGATCCTAACATCATACAACAAGTTATCCCTATGAAACCCCAAACCCAACCTTTTCAACAAAAATTAAGGAAAATGCACCCAAAACTCGAACCAACAGTCAAGAAGGAATTAAACAAACTCTTGAATGCTAAGATAATATTCCCAATTAGGCACACACAATGGGTCTCTAACACTATCCCTGACTGAAAGAAGAGTGGTGAAATCCAACTATGTGTCAATTTTTGAAATATTAACCGAGCATCTGATAAAGACAACTACCTTGTCCCTCTTGTTAGCACTCAAAAACGCATCAACATTTTTGATGGAAAGATGCCTAATCTTGTAGGGACATTTTCGATAGCTTACCGATCTCCAAATGAAGATCTGAAAGCACCATTGGAAGGCTCAATATTTGTAGATGTCGATCGACTATTTAAACATGCAAAACAGACTCTCCATGACTGAGAAATTTGATTTTGAAAAAATATGCACTTTCACCAGTGCAGAAGGCAGAATTTTGACTAGTTAGCTGTGGAAAGTAGTGACTTTCAACAGCGCAGGAGCAGATTTTTTAGGCAAGTGCACTGTTGAAAGATGTCACGGCCAGAATAGCCAAATTTTCTCCCATATCAAGAATTTTTGGGTTTGAATGGTTTGAATCCTTCTTTAATAAGCTGGTTATGAATTATCAAATCAAAATCTGAAGGCCATTCTTGGAGATGAAAGTCAAAAGGGCATTTTTTGACTAGATTTAGTGATTTTCAAGGACAAAATGATGATTCTTGGCACACATCATCAAATTCGAATTCCACTTTCAAAGGAACAGGTCAAAGATCCTTGGAAGGCTAGGCTACACTTCATCAACTTTCAACCAATGTTTGAAGACCAAAAGATAGAGGCTAACCTCATCTTGAGGATCTCTCCTTATCTTTTGTAAATTAGTTTTGACTTTCTATTTTTAGAATATTAGATCCATTATTTTAGGATCTGGAAAATGATTGTAATAGTCTATAAAGACAAAGATATTTGGAGGACTAAGAGGTTCGATTCTGGATACAGTAATACTCTTTTTTGTACTCAGACATTTCATTGCTAATACAGATCACAGGTTCCTTTCCATTTTGGTATAAGTTTTTCATATTTCTTCTTCACTGTTATCTTGTTGTCAAGCCTTGAATAGTTGTTATCCTATTGTTTGGTTCATGACATTATAATCAGTTTCTTTAGTTGTTTATTAGACCCTGCTTTGCACTGGTTTGTGAACAATCTTTTCTTCATCCACTGAAAGTTATTTTACTGTTTAACCAATCTTGGAGAGCATTGTCTATTTGTTTACCATTTTGATGTCTGAATGCCATAAGATGAATTGAGTTATCCCATTGATCCATATTTACAAAATACAAAAACATTCATTTCTTAAGTTACCAAGCACCTTTGGTCTAAAACCACAAAGGGTTTCATGGAGTGATAACAAATTGGCACTGTTTCCGGGGAGAGGAGATTGAATCTCAGCTTCCTTGGGAGATGACAAGATATAGCTTTGATGATAGACAAAGATTGGACATCATTTGGTTGTAATCATCTATCTGGCGACTCCATGAAGGACGAATTCAGTGGCAACTCCATGAAGGATGGATCTGTTGGCGACTCCACTGGTATATAAATGAATCAGATCTTAGCAAAGAGGTATGTGTTCTGTGATTTTTCAAGCATTGTTGGTTTCCCTAATCAAGTACCTACTAGAGATGAATGGGAGAGAAGTCTTCCTAGATTTCAAGGAGAAGAGTGGGAAGTCTCCGCTGAACATTTGCTGGACTTTCATGACTACATGCATCGGTTGCAGGTAGTGCATGAGGATGTTCAGATCTGGCTCTTTTGTTTTTCATTAGAAGGGATTGCTCATGATTGGTACCGATCTTTGCCTAATGCAAGTATCAGTTCTTTGGAAAAATTTCATGTTGCCTTCCATTTGTTTTGCAAAACCAAGTTTTCAACTGATATTACTTATCCAGAATGTTGTCATGAATTTAGTGTTCTAAACAAAGATTTAAACAATTATGAAAAAATTGTTGCAGCAGAAGATACTTCTCGTCATGATCAAGAGATTGGTAATCCTCATCATGATAACCATAGTGATTCTTTTGTTATTGCATCAAATGCATCTCCTAACTTATGTTGTCATGAAGAGGAGATTGTTCCGGTTGAAAATTTGAAAGGTGAAGAGAATATTTTAATATCAGCAAGTGATAGTTTCAGATCTGCAGAGGATGAGGAAGACAACCTACCATTTCTAGATTTGAAGGGACTGTCTAATCTTCAGCTGGAACACGAGAATCATGATCAAGAATGTGTTGATGTTGTAGTTGATACTAGTCATGAGTATTTTTATCTTAATTGCAGAGAAGACCCAAATCCTGGGGTTGAATCTGCAACACATGTTATGGGCATCCCACATTTTTCAGACTTACAGACAAAGGCGAATCGCAGCACTTATGAAAAGAGTGATGGTGGCGAGGAACTGAACAGCCCAGATCAACAGTCTATTGTATATTTTTCTCCAACAGATCTCGAGTAGCCTGCATTCAACAATGTGATCAGTAAAGGTAGTTTTCAGTACCTCTTCAATTTACAGTTGGAGCAACATTCCAAAGAGGTATTCCTTGACATTTTTAATGACCCTATCGCCGATTATTTAGAATTTATGAACAACATAAATGTAAAAATATTTCCTTTAGAAGAAGGATGGTTCTATCATCCTTTAAAAATGCATTTCTGCATTCCGGACATTCCTTTACTTCTCGAGTCAAGATCTAGCATGATGCCTGTAAATCAGTTTCTAACATGGCTGTATTGGAAGTATGCTTTTACTTGATCAATATACTTCTATTGGCTAGATGTAGGAGTAGATAGAAAATAAGCTCATCATCAAGCATGAGATATTTTTCAATCTAGTAGTTTTTAGCAGGAACTCAGAAGCTCCCCCTGTTGTGAAATTTGCATTTCAATATACAGTCATTGTACTTCCTAAAGAAAATTTCGAGAAAGGATCTATTTCCCTAGACAGGACAAATTATTCACTTAAGCGGAGGTTGAAAATACGCAAACTGCAGTATGGAGTAGCGAGAAATATCAATGAGCTGTATGACAGTGCTGATACAAAAGTTATACTTTCTATCCTAGTTCACAAGGTGATTTTAGCTTCCTTGGAGCAAGGTGTGAAGGAGGGAAGATTGTTACTGCATGACTGGCTTGTCATTCTCACAGTTCAATATAATGATGTCCACAAGATTGTTGAATGTGCGAAGCCTAGTACCACTGGTTTGCTTGATGATTGCATATTCACAGTTGGCCATCATCTATATACAATGTATCCATTGTAATATCTGCAATAATGTCTTCGAACTCTAGTCTAGTGCACCTTCAAGCACCTGTGCTAGTTCCTAATAGAGTTTGATGGTTATTATCTTGAAAGAGAACCCTGTATGGCTTGTGGTTGTCTAGAAGTGTCTTATACAGAATGAAGTTGGACAATCTGAAGTCTGAGACCAAGTTCACTAACCATCAAATTATTGTCAAAATTCATAGTGTCCACGTTGCAGTCGCTATGTAACAGATTAACATGGTATTTGTAGCAATTCCCACGAAAATGCGTATCAATGGAGACACCTGTCAGTCACTAGAAACACAATGTCATTCAAAGTTTGTTGCTCGTCGTATTCAACTTCCAAAGATAGAATACAAAGGTGGATCGATCATGATGAAAAGAGGGCTCTGTGGAGCTATTCCTGGTGTGAATCAGATCAATCCCGTGATTCTCTCATACAGGCGTGCAAAATCGTCCCCCAATCCGTTTAATTGGCAGAGGATGGTCGAAATTCTAGTATGACAAGCAAACTCATCATACAGGCGTGAGTTCTTCACAAATTTGAGAGAGCTTCCATCACTGGAGCTGGTGGGTTCATTGCCTCCCATATTGCCCGGAGATTGAAATCTGAAGGACACTACATTATTGCCTCTGATTGGAAAAAGAACGAGTGCAGGACTGAGGATATGTTCTGCAATGAATTCCGTCTTGTGGATCTCAGAGTTATGAACAATCTCTTGGTTGTTACCAAAGGAGTTGATCGTGTTTTTAACTTGGATGCAGGCATGGGTGGTATGGGATTCATTCAGTCTAATCACTCTGTTATCATGTACAACAACATCATGATCAACTTCAACATGCTTGAATCTGCTTGAATCAATGGAGTTAAAAGGTTTTTTCTATGCTTCTGGTGCATGCATCATCCCGCATTCAAACAATTGGAGACCAATGTGAGCTTAAAGGAGTCTGATGCTGGGCCAGCTGAGCCTCAAGATACCTATAGCTTGGAAAATATTTCCACAGAAGAATCGAGCAAACGTGATCCTTTACATTCATTAACGAATGCGTGAAGAGTGTCCTGAGGTTAACTAAATCAGACTTTAGAGAGCTAGTGAATATTGGCAGTGATGAAATGGTTAGCATGAACGAGATGGCTGAGATGGTGTTAACTTAGTAGAAGCATCTCCAAGAATTGAGCATATATCAGGACACAATGCTATGATATCGGAACTGGTTGCAGAACTTGAACCTCGGACCTGAAGCTGTTGGTAATAACAAGAAAAGTTTGTCCATGCACTTTCACCCATGCCTGCATCAATGATGTCTTTATCTGAGCTTTCTGCATGCTGTCATTTCCATATCCAAAATATGCAGACTGCAGGTTTGATTTTCAATAGATCTATGTTTATCTTCTATGTTCTTGAGGCAGAAGCAGAGGCATTTAATCTGGGATGTGTTGTAAATGATGCTTGGACATTTTTAGAGATTCATTCATCAATAATATCCGGAGAATAAAATTCAGGCTTCCTTACATTAATGCCATGCATAGTTTTAACTAAGAACTGAGTAAAGTCCAATGCGATCGATGGCATGGTGAGATGCAAGAAATTTTCCGGGGAATTTGAAGCATAAAATTCACAAAATTTGCGATGGAGCTGCCTACTGTAAATCCCAAAATATTGTTGTCTGGCTCTGCAAGTTCTGAGATATACCAGGAGATGCTAGTAAAGGATTTAGCAATGATGGAAGTGGCTAACATGCTTAAATATAGCATCTGGATGCATGCACTATCTGTACAACCATACAACTGGTGGCAACCAACTGACTGGTGCTTTGCTCTTGATTATTTTGTTGTATAACCTATATGACATTGAGAATAGAGTTTTTACATGCAGAAACCAATATTACATTAACAAAGTGAATGAGATTGGCCCTGTTGAATCCCTGCTTAAGATTTTGGGTTCTGAAAATGATATATATATTCGTGCTGAAGCAAATGGTGCACTACAAGCTCTTTCTTCCAAATTAGACACCGCAAAGAGATCTTTGGTGGATGCAGGTGGCTTTCCTGTTTTGATCAGTGCAATTTTAGTTCCTTCAAAGGAGTTTTCCTGTGGAGCACCTGTCCAAGCTTTGCAAGAAAATTCTATGGGCGATTTAGCTCAAATTTCTGGTGGTATGTCTTGTTTAGTGCATAGTCTTGGAGATAACATTAGAAGCTGTAGGAATGATGTTCAAGTTACTGATATAATTGGTGCTTTGAATTATGCATTGAAGGTGTTTAATGAGCAAGGCTCTGTAGATTTAGTTAATGTAGTTGAATTAGAGAGTCTACTAATTAAGAAGCTCGAACCATCTATCTCTAGGCTCGTGCAGAGATGTGCAGTTGAATCCTTGTCTTGATTGTATGGAAATGCTTACCTTCATAGAACTTTTTGTCATACAGAAGCAAAGAAATTGCTTGCTGGACTGATAACTACAAGTAATAGTGAGGTACAGATCAAGGAGAATGTGGATGCAATCGGTTATTATCAAGTTCACCCTCTTACTGTCATTGTTCATAGTGGGACAAAGCCTAGCAAATTGGTCACTCTGAAATTTGAATACTTGCTAAAGCTGCATGTTGTTTGTGTCGGGGTTGATGGTATGTAAGGAGGCAGTGAGAACAATTTTCTTATAAACTTGTTTCCAGATAGCACTGGGATTGAACTTCCTCATGAGATAGCTAAACTGTCTTCAGGTCTCAACTTTGCATATGATGAGAAAAGAGCACAAAGGCCATTTAAATGGGTTCAGCACTTGGCAGGCATTGACTTTTTGCCCGAAGCTCCTCCATTTCTTGCTGATAACATATCTGAAATTGTAGAAGCTGCAAAAGGTGCATCAACTTTGGCAGGGATGAATATATATAGGAAACTACATCTGTGCACTGTTTTTGTCGAATACCATATCTATATTTGGCTGTGGCTTACTGGCATCTCGGGTTGGCATTGGCTACTGGATCTATGGCTTTACAAATATCTGTTACCATTCATTTTATCCTCTTTTTTTATATGTAACTTTTCTTGCAGGTCTCTTCCAAGAAGAAGATTTACACTTGAAGTATGTTCGTAATGCTCTGCAAGAGAAAGAGTAAAGACATCTCATCAAAAGACCCACATATTGTCAAAGCATTCCTTGAGATAGCCGGTATGGTGCAATTCAGCTTTGACTCTGCTGATCCTGGAACATGGGAAACTGCTGCATTAGAGTGCAAGACTGGGTTACACGCATTGATTAACATGAGAAGTGAAGCCTGAGTAGCTTCACATGTTAGGGAAATAAAATAGGATAAATCAAATAGTCACCAAGAAAATTAAGTGCAGAACAGAGTAGAGGGATATTCTTTTTTGCATAGGTAATCGAGATTCATCAAGTTTTGATTTTTGGGTAAGTTTCTATTTTCAGTGGTTTAGGCGAGCTCGTGTGTGTGCTCATTAACCACCGAAAAGGCTGAATGAATCCATGGCCCAATACTAAAGGCACAAGGTCTACTAGGTTCTTGGACACCTCAAAGGGAGATATCCATCCCAGTTGGAGCCAGATGTTAGCACTCAAAAACGCACCGGCATTTTTGATGGAAAGATGCCTAATATTGTAGGGAAATTTTTGATAGCTTCTTGAGCTCCAAATGAAGATTTGAAAGCACCATTGGAAATTTCAGGATTTTTAGATGTCGATCGACTATTTAAACATGCAAAACAGACTCTCCATGACTGAGACATTTGATTTTGAAAAAATCTGCACTTTCACCAGCGCATAAGGCAGAATTTTGACTAGTTAGTTGTGGAAAGTAGTGACTTTCAATAGTGCAGGAGCAGATTTTTCAGGCAAGTGGGCTGTTGAAAGCTGTCACGGCCATAATAGCCAAAAATTTTCCCAGATCAAGAATTTTTGGGTTTGAATGGTTTGAATCCTTCTTTAATAAGCTGGTTAAGAATTATCAAATCAAAATCTGAAGGCCATTCTTGGAGATGAAAATCAAAAGGGAATTTTTTGACTAGATTTAGTGATTTTCAAGGACAAAATGATAGGGATTCTTGGCACACATCATCAAATTCGAATTCCACTTTCAAAGGAAAAGATCAAAGATCCTTGGAAGGCTAGGCTACACTTCATCAACTTTCAACCAATGTTTGAAGACCAAAAGATAGAGGTTGACCTCATCTTGAGGATCTCTCCTTATCTTTTGTGAATTAGTTTTGACTTTCTATTTTTAGAATATTAGATCCATTGTTTTAGGATCTGAAAACTGATTGTAATAGGCTATAAAGCCAAAGATATTTGGAGGACTAGGAGGTCCGGTTCTGGATATAGTAATACTCTTTTTTGTACTCAGACATTTCATTGCTAATACAGATCATAGGTTCCTTTCCATTTTGGTATCAATTTTTCATATTTCTTCTTCACTGTTATCTTGTTGTCAAACCTTGAATAGTTGTTATCCTATTGTTTGGTTCATGACATTATAATCAGTTTCTTTAGTTGTTTATTAGACCCTGCTTTGCACTGGTTTGTTAACAATCTTTTCTTCATCCACTGAAAGCTATTTTACTATTTAACCAATCTTGGAGAGCATTGTCTATTTGTTTACCATTTTGATGTCTGAATGCCATAAGCTGAATTGAGTTATCCCATTGATCCATATTTACAAAATACAAAAACATTCATTTCTTAAGTTACCAAGCACCTTTGGTTTGATACCACAAAGGGTTTCTTGGAGTGATAACACCTCCAATGGAACAAATGCTTCAACAGGTATCCCGTTCTGAAAGATTATCCTTGTTGGATGGTTTTTCAGGGTATAACCAAGTCCTAATGTCCCCTCCAGACCAACTCAAAACCACCTTCCACACTCCATGGGGTACCTATGCTTATAGAAAGATGCCCTTTGGACTCATAAATGTCGGTGCCACTTTTTAGAGAGCGATGGACATCACTTTCCGAGGCTTAATCAATCAATCTATCATGGTTTACCTGGATGATGTCACTTTCTTCTCGAAAAATAAAGAAGACCATCTAGCTCATTTAAGATCCATTCTACAGTGATGTTGTAAGTACGACATTTCTTTGAATCCAAAAAAATATATCTTCGTAGTAGAACAAGGTAAACTCCTCCAATTCATTGTATCGAGCAAAGGGATGATTATGAATCCTGAAAGAACTCAAGTCATTTCGAAACTTCCCCCTCCCTCATAAAAAAATTCCATGCAATCTTTCTTAGGTCAGATAAACTTTGTTAGGAGAATCGTCCCCATATTTTCAGAAATGGTGAGACCATTACAAAACCTAATAAAAAAGGATGTATATACCATTGGGGGCCTTCAGAAAGCTAGGCTTTTGATTCAATAAAAAATTCCATAATACATGCTCCTTTTCTAATGAGCCTCGACTTTTCACAAGACTTCACCTTCTACACATTTGCCTCCGACCTTTCATACGTTTTCGTCCTAACTCAAAAGATCGTTGGAAACAACGAAGTGCCAATCGCCTTTATGAGCTCATCCTTCAAGGGGGCGGAACTTAATTACCCAACAGTAGATCAACAAGCCTATGCTATTTTCAAAGCAGTAAAGAACTTCCGATCTTATCTATTGAAACCAAGGACGAAAATCATTGTCCCTTACCCGGCTGTTAGAAATCTATTGGTACAGAAAGAAATAGGAGAAGAAAGGGCAAACTGGGTCACATCCTTGCAAGAGTATGACATAGAAATCACCCCGGCACAAATAGTAAGAGGCCAAGGTTTATGCAAGTTGGTAGTTGATTTAGCTGTAGAACAACAAGAGGAAAAGGATATGTTAAGTCTAGGACAACACTATCAAAATCAAATCTGTTGTTCACAAAACCCTATTAGTCTGTGGCACGATGACATAAAATTTTGTCTTATACACGAATCAGCTCCCCATCACCTTGATCCCACAAAAATGAGAGCACTAAGATTAAAATCTGCTTCTTTTCAGTTGATTAATGGTATTTTGTTTCGTCAAAATTTTGATGGAGTACTAATGCGCTGTCTTGAGAAAGATGAAGCAGAAAAAGTCTTATTGGAATTGCATGCAGGAGAAGCTGGTGGGCATTTTGGTGGAGACACGACTGCCCATAAAGTATTAAGAGAAGGTTATTACTGGCCTACCCTTTTTAAGGACGCTCATGCTTTATGTTGCAAGTGTGTAATTTGTCAAAAATCATCCGAACGTTTACAGAAACCAGCTTTCCCTTTGTAACCATTTACGGTAGACTCCCCTTTTCAGTAGTGGGGTCTATATATTATAGGCCCAATCAATCCTCCATCCTCGCAGCAACATAAATATATTATAACAACCACAGATTACTTCACCAGGTGGTCCGAGGCTACCCCATTAAAAGCTGTAAATACTAGCCAGGTAATATCTTTCTTGAATTCAAATATTATTATTCATTTTGGTATTCCTGAATGCCTGGTATTTGACAATCCCTCTTATTTTTCGTCTCTTGAGATGAGTGATTTCTCTCTAGAAAAATGAATTAAATTAAAGTATTATGCTAGCTATTACCCCCAAGGCAATGGTTTGGAAAAATCAACTAATAAAAATATGATCAAGATTATCAAGAGAACGATCTCTGAAAACCATATAAATTGGCATAACGCATTGTTAAATGCAATCTGGGCTGATAGAGTAACTCCTAAAACTGTTGTGGGTAACTCACCTTTCTTTCTCGTTTATGGAAGAGAGGAGATTCTTCCACCACATGTCCTTCTTCCGTCTTTGCATTTATCGCAGAAAGTACAAGAAGAGGATTGTCCCCCTTTGGAGATTCGAATTAACACTATTAAAATTAGAAGAAGTGAGGGCTCAAGCAAAACGAAAAATCAGATCAACATCAACTCATTGTTAAAAACTGGTTTGATTCCAATTCTTCCTCTGACAGAAATTTTGAGGTAGGTGACCTTTTCCTAAAATGGGAAAAACCTCATGAGGTAAAAGGAGAGCATTCAAAGTTTTAGAACTTGTGGTTGAGACGATTCTTAATTGCTGAGAAATTGGGTCCCAGTTCCTTCCGATTATAGAATTTGGAGGGACAACCAGACACCTTTCTGGTGAATGTTCAAGCTCTAAAAAGGTACTTTCCCTGATGACACTCTCGTGTACACTATGTAAATATTTGTTTGTTTTGTTTACTATTTTTTTTCTTTGTTGGTTTGTTTTGATTTTTCCTTTATACTTATCAGTCTTTCTTTTTGAAACACACGTGCCTGCATCATGGGCTATCTCAAGAGAAGAGAACAAGAAAATTTCCCGTCTTAAAATGACTATTGAAAGTTGTTTAAACATCAATTGTGATATTTTTCTGAGTTTACAGCCATGTTAAAGATAACTCGTTGTTTGAAAAGTGTTTCTTGATTTCAATCTGCAACTGAAGATACTTACAATCATCCATAAAAATTATTTTTACGCTGTCCCTATTCCTTAAGAGAACAACTCAAATATGTCTCCCTACTCTTGAAAGTCGGTTTATTAACAAACTATTTCCAGATCTTAATGAAGGACAACGAAAATTTTTCTTCAAGGTCTGCAATTTACTAAGATGTGTTCAAAAACCAGGATTTTCAGTGTCACCCCGCTCTATTAAAAATCTTTAAAAAACTAAACAAATTTTCAGAGAGCTGTGGGAAGTGCTCGTAAACCTGTTGGGATACTGAATAGGTATGTTGGAAGTGGGTAAATGCATGCAATTTGCCAAGATAACTTCACCGGGGTACTGAACAGGCCCGCTGGGAGTGAAGCAATGTCAGGTATATAAAAATTCTCAGATATGGATTATTTTGTCCTTAAATGTCCTTTGTTTTGATCTAGAACTTCTTGGCAGGATACAGATATTAGAGTGGCTTAAATGAAATCCCTGTTGAGGCTATGGATGCCTGCTGGCAGCAGCGGCCCTATCAACAGTATTGAAGATTTTAACTTTAATATCGTGACTCTCTTCTGTTAAGATTGTTGTCAGTTTTTGTCTCTTTAAAATAACAATAATCTGAAACTGGAATGCTTTATAATTCATAATGGTGTTCAGACAGATTTTTGGTTGTTTTTGGATTTGATGTTTTCTTTGATTATCCTAATCTGAACTCGTTCATTTGGCAGAGATAACTGCTTCTCCCAGCGTGTCGCCATTGTTGGCAGCAATAATGTAATTTCCATTGTTAATAAGCTTCCTACACACGGTCTCTAAATTTCCATTACTCGTCATCAACAACGACACTTATCACTTGTCTCTTTTTACATACCTTCCTTTCAATTTTTGTTTTCATGACTGTAAGCATGAAAACTCGCAGCTGGAATTCACACTTTGTGTCGATTTTTTATTAAAGGATAACTGTTCATATGGTCTATTGTCAAATTGTCATATTTCTCTATGAAGATGATTGTTTTCCTTATTTATAACCCCTTTTTCATAAATGTACCTTGGTTACATACGTGAAAAACCTCCACTCATCAATAATTGATTAATATTAATGGGGTTTTTGATTCGTAAAACTTTTAATTATCCAATGCTTAATTGATACATTTACTTTGTAATCAAGTCATAAACGTGCGTTCTATGGTTTTCAAGTGTTTACATCCTTATATGTATTCATATGCCAAGGTGTCATATGAAGTACAACGTGATATTACTGCTCTGTCTGGCCTCAAGCTTCATGATCTCATTCCCATGCATAGTGATTAATGCCTCTGCCTACCATTTCAAACTGTCATAGCATTGTTTTGTTCGGGCCTATGAATCTGTGGTTTTCTATCAAACCCTACCTCTGAGTTCTATGTTGATTCTCTTATGTTATCCATGGCTCCAGTGGTAAGGATTTAGCCAAGTGGCATCCAAACCTTGTTATCGTATGACAACGCCAGGGATGATTTAGAAAGGAACTGTTGGCGTGTTTTCATTGAAAAATTTAAGGGCTTCAATCTGAGAGTTGCCCAAGAGTTTGTATTGACTTTCAACGATTGCAAAGAAAAGATAGGTGACATGCAGCTTGAGGTAAATGAAGATTTTTTAAGCCAAGATACGGGTTTACTAGCTGTCGGCCAAAAGTGGTTAAAGAACGCAAAAGTCGAAGAGGTTCCCTGGACTCTACTATTCACCACATAGAAAATTACTAGTTACGACCGAGGTATGCCTCTCTCAGCTTTAAAACCTAGGTGGTATGACTGTCTTGCTATTTTGAAATAGTTTATTACATGTGAAGGGATATTTGGGTTAGTTTTCCTATATCACGTGTGATTGCTTATGAGTTTCATTGACTTCTCGTTGAACATGCCCTATTTTCTTCTTAGAAGTCTGTACAAGATGGGAAAGTGGTTTAGGAGGAAGAAGTCTGATTCTAGCTTGTTCCATTATGTTTTAATTAAGATTATCATTGTGCATAAGTTGCAATTAAACAACAATTGTTGGGATGCTTTTGTGTTGCGAAATGGCTTTGGTAATAGTGAGTTGGGACAGGTTGACAAGCCTGTTATCACAGAAACCCTTGTGAAACCTTCCACCTCTCCTCCACCGCTCCTGTCTTGTGATCCTGTCTCTAATTTGGAACCCTTGACCTACCCTAATGCTACCCAACCAGACACTCAACCAGATTCACACCCAAAGAGTTGCACGAAAATTGTTAAAAAACCCACAGGGAAGAAACTAAAGGGAAGAGTCAATGTTAATTACAAGAATAAGAGGCCTGGCTATTTAATTTCATGATGTGATCAAAACAAATCCAAACCCTGTGTAGACACAAACAATACGATTGAATTAAGTGAAGACTCAGATTCAAAAATTGAAAGGTTCTTGGCCAAACGGTATCCATTGTCATATGGACTTTCTCTTGACAGATCCTACGATTATGTTACCAACCTGCCACCATGTCTAAAGGACGATCCTGATTTTCCTAGCATCAAACTCCATGAAAAACCTACCTTTTGCATGGACGATGCTCCAATCGTTAATGATATCAGTGTGAATGCACAGTCTCTTCAACCACAGTATAATGAATGTCGATCCTGGATCGACAGGTATTATAAGGATGTGCCTTTACTACAGTCCTAGCTTAAATCTTTGAAAGACCAGGTGGAGTCGTTGACAAATGAGAACAGTAGGCTCCAATCCATAGCTCATGCAAAGGAAAAAAGCCTAAAATCTACAGGGTCTATTATTTTTAAGAATGTAGAGGCAGCGACAACAATAGTAAACTCCAAGATTACTTGATTTGTTTTAATCCCATGATTTGAGGTATGATATTTTTCAAAGTTTAGTATGATTTTGTCACTCTCAATTTAACATAATCGATTTGTTTGAATAGATTACTCTTCAGTTTGTTTTTTTTTATTGAATAAAATATGATTCTAGTTATAATTATAACTAGCTACAGAATCGTAAGATTCTCTAGCTAGTTAGAAAAATTTGAATTGCTTGTTTTGATAATTGAAAATACATCTAAAATCTTCTTATTTTTATATGTTTTCAGGAACTCATGATTTTCAAAGAGATATGAAACACTGTTGGGATCTCCTGGCCATACCATCTTTATGTTTTTAGTAAATAGATTAGGCTGTTAGTTTTTTGATATCAAGTAAAATCTGGGAGGTTGCATCCCCCACATTTTTGAACAGATTTGATGTTATCAACATGAAACATTTTGTTCTTGGAACCTATATAAGAATGTTATTTTGTAATCTTCAAACCATCTCTGCCTAGGGAAATACTATTCATTTTTCATTTATAGACTTGAATGAAATATAATACTGGTTATAGCTTTAGCTTTTCCATATTGTTTTTATTCAAGTTATGATTGTTTCAATTTGCAATTAGATTGTGATTGCTTTCGCTGTCATAGTTTACTACAAGTTGGTATGATAAAAATTCATATGTTATCCATGTTTATGTTCCAGATTTAACACACAATAATCATTTTGTTCACACTTAGATTAAGATATTTATCTTCATCATTTGTTGAACATTTATACACAAGTTCTCACAACATGATTTATCTTAATGTGGCTGCTTGTGAAATTATGAGATTGTTGTGATCGTATCTCTTATATGTTATATCATTCGAATTCCATCATTACTGCTTCACATTTATGAGAAGAAATTGTAGGATATGTTGTGGATTTGCCTCATCAGACAGGGAGATTGGATGTTAGCCACTGAACAAATATTGGATGGGATAACAGGTCAGTTTTCTAGTTTAATTTCATGATTTTAATGAATACAAAAATTTCCTATAGCCAAAACATCTTCTACTATCTGTGATTTCTACTTTCAATTAAACAATTTGATATTTTCATTTCTCAGTTATTAACATTATGAGAAAATAAATTAAAAAGATTAAATAGCTTTACTATTGTTCAAAAAATCAATTGATAATTCAATTTTCGTGGATTAGATTATAATTCGTATTATGTACATATCATATATATATTAGAAATAGAATCAGTTGTATATATTGTACATATAATAAGTAGAGTGATTTTATAAATATTAGTTAGTAAACTGTAAATATATATTAGATTTATATATAGTTTTCAACGATTACTATTCATCAAAGTTATTACATTTCCTTTAGTTTAGTTTTTCATTTTTTTTAGGAACTAGATTGGCCAACGGAGTCGCTAAACCCGTCAGAGTGGATTAATCCAAATGACTTGGATTAAGTAGACAACCCTGGACCGGATTCACTCCTCTAGTTGAAGAGCGGTCAATTTTTCTCATCAACAAATGGAGCTAGAAGGAGGGCCTGAAAAACTATTAATGGAACGAGGAGTGATGCAACCACGCTCCTCTGTGCACGCCCGCTCATAGGATCTTCTTCTCCTCACATCCCAAAGAACTCAAATGCCCTTCTATTTCCCTATCGAGAAATATGCACCCACAAAATTCTTCGTGCGATCCCCTCTCCTTTCTTATCGGGGAATCGGACTTCACGACTTCGCGATGTCAAAGGTTAGACACTGGGCTCTCGAATCCCTGAGACCCAATGACCAGTCAACGTTGACCTTCTCTTGCCTCTATTGGAATTTTCTCTGTCGCGGTTTCGCTATTCGCAACATCAATCAACTTGTATCCCTGACTCCCGATGCCCGATGCGCCGATAATCCGATGCGCACATGGGTTGACTATTCAACAGTCCCATCACCTCATCGGGATATCGAACTTCGCGGGATCACAAATCCTAATGTCAAAATATTTGGGGCTTTACTTTCCTCAAACTCCAATACAATGTGCCACCTATCTTCCATGAACTTCTGTGGCCCACTATCCTTTCACCGTCAGGATATCGCGTTTTGCGATTCCAAGCTGCAAGAGTGCCCTGTCCTCGAAACTCCCGATACTTCGAACCCCGACTTCTTTGGACGTTCTGACACATGTCCCAAATGATGGATGGTTCTGGTCTATCAGGATATCATGTTTTGCGATTTCACAATTCCTATTGCAATGGTTTGGAGTTTCAATCAACGAAACCCGAATACACGATATACATGTGAATCCAACGGCCCTTGTGGCTCGTATCAATGACTTTGTCCTTCCTGAGCTTTATACTTCCTGGGAATACCGGTGATATCTTTTCCTACACCTCCGTGAGATCTGACGGCTCATAGGATGTCGCGAAACCTCCTCGGAGAATTTCGACCGTCTATTTCTTCCAATGAAACTCGTGGAACAATTATATGTCCCTCTCCACAGAACTCGTTTGCCTGCTCGCAAACCTGCGACACTTCTTGCCAACCTTCAAGGCACAATTTCATTGCACTGTCTTTCGACAAACTCAAAGGCCTATCCTTCCTGAGCTTTTCCCACTTCTTTAAGTTCTCAAAAGTAAACACCTTGCTCGCACTCCTTGCGACAAACCTTCAATCACGACTAAGTATTGAAGTCTTCGAATCTATGCATGCCTGCAGTAGCAGTCCTTCGACACTTCACTCAGGTTCACAACCCTGAGTCTTTTATCTAGCTTGTGCACTCCTTGCACGGCTCCTGTAACCCAAATTCACTTCTGGGTGAATGAAAATCAAAGGTATCCCTATTTGAACCCTCTGTCAACGCACTCCTTGCGGACAATTCGACTGCACTCCTTGCAAAAATCCTCTGGCTCAAATAGAGAAACAATTGAAACTCATTCCTTCTTCTCTTCAGACTTCAATTCAACCATGAAATCATATACACAGCATATAAAAGTAAATGCATAACAGGAAACAAACATTCATGAGCATATCAACATCAATATGTTGAAAATCAGACACAAACCCCTGAATTTAAACCAATCTTCTTCTATTAATTCAAATATCAGTACATGGGTGTTGTCTACACAACTCTTTGCTTGCTCTCCTTTCTGAATTCTCTATCTATTCCTGAATAATGTTACAATGTACAATGAGGGTGTCTATATCCATTTTTCCATCCTTCCTTCTAAAACTGTCTAATCTATGATTTAAAATCTTATCTGCCTGCATTAACTATATTAAATGTTGGTTATCTACTAAAGGACGAGAGCTATCCACTCAAGGTCCATTACAATACACAAAGTGCACCTCATTAAATTTTCACATCAACGTTTGCACAACAGTTTCAAGGTGTTTTCAAAATTTGTGCCAGATACCTTCCAGTTGTCTTCTACTTCTGCGTTGGCTCGCTTGACGTGGGAGATGCTCCTACATTAAGGAGGTCGTAAGACTCTTCCACCACCTACCCACTCACCTATAGTGACTAGAAGTCATTCAGATGACAACATTGTCCCTCAAACAACAACCACATCAAACGATGATCTATGGATGACAGTTGAACCAGTAACTCCAAATCCTACGGGTGGTGACATACAAGAGATTGTTCGACAATCTCTCATAAGAATGCACAGTGATTTAGCTTGTATAAGACAACCAAAATGACCTTTTAACCAACCATTAGAATTCTCTAATATCATAGAACAACTTGGAGGCACTAACCTTACTTTAAACCCTACAGATCCAATCCTCACTCCTGCAGCAGGAGGATTTGGTATACCACCATCACCACCTCCTTCATCTCCTTCCTCTTCTGGAGAAGAATCCTTTGACGAAGGAAGTTTCTCATCCGAACCTTCCACACCACCCACACCTATGGCCAATTCGAACAATATCGCCAAACCCTGGCTCGACCAAGTTGCAGTGGCCATACCTGGGCCTCAACATCCTTTACCCAAACACCCAGAGAAATGGCTCCTTAAATTTGACCTGGACTCCAAGCAGTTAGTTCAAGATCACATCAAAAAGTTTATTTTAGCCATTAGACTCCGTAGTGTTGAGCATGAAGATGAAGTCTGTAGATTGTTTCCCTACACCTTTGAGGGAAATGCCTCTACCTGGTACTTTTCCCAATAGCCCCACACCATCGTGTCATGGGAGAAATTTGAATCCTGTTTCCTTGAGAAGTTCAGAGACTACAAGTCTCTTGAAGTTCTAGTCATGGAGCTTTCTAGTTTAAGAATGAACCCCAAAGAAAAGATCAAATACTTTAATCAAAGGTTCTTGACACTAAAGAACTGGATCCCTACAGATTCAATGCCTGCCGAGAATCTTATTATCTCTTATTACACGAAAGCATTACATCAAAACATAGCCATTTGGGTAAAGAGATCCAAGAAAGCCACATTGTTAGAAGCCTTCGAAGAAGCCAGTCAGATCAAGAAAGACATCCTCAGTTTAAAAGAAACTACTAGAAATGAGACAGAGACTAGTTCATCTTCCAAAAAGAAAATTGAAATCCTCCCTAGACCTTCCCAAAACAAATCTCAACCTGAGAGTTCGGATTTAGAAAACTTACAGAAAGTCGTTCAAAAATTGTCCAACCAAGTTATAGATTTGGAAAGGTCAACTGAAGAAGATTCTTCGAGCAAAAGGCCTTACAAACCCCCTTTTAGGAAGCCTTTCCCCACCAACCGACCTAATTCAAATACTGAAGGCCTAAATATAGAAAGCCTGCAATTTGCTATTCAAACGATTCTCGAAGCACACGATAACTTGATTCCTCCTAAGGTTCCTGAAGAAGTAGCTGAAAAAGAAACGCTAGAAGAAGATGAATCCTCTCCTAATAGTTTTGGACATTTTTTGGATAGCATTTTTCAAGCTAATTTCGAAACAGTGCATCCTTACAATACTAGGAGCAAGAAAACAAATAAGCCTTCTTCTGAAATCACTACGACTTTTCCTCCAAAATACCCTAAATCAATTAAGACTAAATAGAATTCAGTAAACCCAAGTTTACATTATGATTTGGTTGAAGATCTAAAGAATCTTAGGGATAACATTTATGTTTATGAATTATTAAAATTCCCTTTTCTTCTGCAAAAAATTCCACAAAATATTGCAGAGAACATGAAAAATAGCAATCCAAATAGCAGCAAAGGTGTTCAAAACAACCCCAAAACTCCTCAAAAGGCCTCCCCAAAAACTACATCTGAGCCTCATGATAAAAGATACCTTCCTGTAAATAATGTAACAAATGTGGATAAACCAGTTTCAGAGGCTGCAAGTAAAAGGAAACAATCTTCCACTGTTAGTACTCACAGAAATGTCCCTCCATTTTTGTTAACTTTTGAAAA
>ML803782.1:89831-104066 GCA_009831015.1 Picea engelmannii | reverse complement strand
GGTCTGAAATTTTGACATATACGCAGCCAACAACTTCTTCTCAGTGGACACATGCAACCGACGAATATCAAATATGGTCTCTGTACTTTGATGGGTCAAAATCCAAGGAAGGAGCTGGTGCAGGTTGCATGCTCATCGATCCAACAGGTAATAAGACTATGATTGCTTGTCGGTTAGAATTTGAATGTACAAACAACACAACCGAATATGAGGCACTCCTGCAAGGTCTCAGAAAAGCATTAGATATGGGCATTCAAAATTTGACTGTCTTTGGTGATTCAAAAATCGTGGTTAGACAGGTAAAAAATTCTATCCACTGTTTATCTCCACACCTTAAAAGCTACCAAACTGAGGTATGGAAGTTGATGAATAAGTTTTTTTCATTTAACATAAATTCTATTTCTAGATTGAATAATTCGGAAGCTGATTTGTTAGCTAACGTCGCCTCAAAATTTTTTCCTACAGAAGGCTTATCTCTGAATGCATTGTCCATCGAACTGTTGTTCAGACCGTCCGTCCCAGACAACATCATGAATTGGAGAGTCTTCGATGATGATCAACAGATTATAATTTTTTTGCATATGGAAGAAACTTTCCAGGGCGCGGTGATCGACGAAGGTACTCATGACAAAAATCTTCATGACTTTACGGTAATACCAGATCCAAGATCTCCAGAATCTTCATCAGACATGGTAAATTCTATCCCGAAATCTGTAGTTAGGTTAGAAAATTTTTATGATCTTCACGACAAGTTCAGAAAATCAGTGAACTATAAAACGAATAGTTCCTCTTTGACTCATGAAAAAGTAAATCTGGGAACTTAAGACAACCCACAGTGCATTAATTTAGGGGTGGGGTGTTCTGAGCAAGAAAAATAATCTTTTATTAAGTTGTTTAAGGAATTCAAAGATGTTTTTTCCTGGACATACGATGAGTTGAAAACCTTTGATCCTAAAATCATACAACATGTTATCCCTATGAAACCCCAAACCCAACCTTTTCAACAAAAATTAAGGAAAATGCACCCAAAACTCGAACCAACAGTCAAGAAGTAATTAAAAAAACTCTTGAATGCTAAGATAATATTCCCAGTTAGGCACACACAATGGGTCTCTAATATTGTCCCTGTCTGAAAGAAGAGTGGTGAAATCTAACTATGTGTCAATTTTTGAAATCTTAACCGAGCATCTGATAAAGACAGCTACCTTGTCCCTCCTGTTAGCACTCAAAAACGCACCGCCATTTTTGATGGAAAGATGCCTAATCTTGTAGGAACATTTTCGATAGCTTTCCGAGCTCCAAATGCAGATCTGAAAGAAACATTGGAAATTTCAAGATTTGTAGATGTCGATCGACTATTTAAACATGAAAAACAGACTCTCCATGACTGATAAATTTGATTTTGAAAAAATATGCACTTTCACCAGTGCAGAAGGCAGAATTTTGACTAGTTAGATGTGGAAAGTAGTGACTTTCAATAGCACAGGAGCAGATTTTTCAGGCAAGTGCGCTGTTGAAAGCTGTCATGGCCAGAATAGCCAAATTTTTTCCTAGATCAATAATTTTTGGGTTTGAATGGTTTGAATCCCTCTTTAATAAGCTGGTTATGAATTATCAAATCGAAATCTGAAGGCCATTCTTGGAGATGAAAGTCAAAAGGGAATTTTTTGACTAGATTTAGTGATTTCCAAGGACAAAATGATAGGGATTCTTGGAACACATCCTCAAATTCAAATTCCAATTTCAAAGGAACATATCAAAGAGCCTTGGAAGGCTAGGCTACACTTCATCAACTTTCAATCAATGTTTGAAGACCAAAAGATAGAGGTTGACCTCATCTTGAGGATCTCTCCTTATCTTTTGTGAATTAGTTTTGACTTTCTATTTTTATAATATCAGATCCATTATTTTAGGATCTGAAAATTGATTGTAATAAGCTATAAAGACAAATATATTTGGAGGACTAAGAGGTTTGATTCTGGATACAGTAATACTCTTTTTTGTACTCAGACATTTCATTGCTAATACAGATCACAGGTTCCTTTCCATTTTGGTATCATTTTTTCATATTTCTTCTTCATTGTTATCTTGTTGTCAAACCTTGAATAGTTGTTATCCTATTGTTTGGTTCATGACATTATAATCAGTTTCTTTAGTTGTTTATTAGACCCTGCTTTGCACTGGTTTGTGAACAATCTTTTCTTCGTCCACTGAAAGCTATTTTACTATTTAACCAATCTTGGAGAGCACTGTCTATTTGTTTACCATTTTGATTTTTGAATGCCATAAGGTGAATTGAGTTATCCCATTGATCCATATTTACAAAATACAAAAACATTCAGTTCTTAAGTTACCAAGCACCTTTGGTCTAAAACCACAAAGGGTTTCTTGGAGTGATAACAAATTGGCGTTGTTTCCGGGGAGACCAGATTGAAGCTCAGCTTCCTTGGGAGACGACAAGAGATAGCTTTGATGATAGAGAAAGCTTGGACATCATTTGGTTGTAATCATCTATCTGGCGACTCCATGAAGGACGAATTTAGTGGCGACTCCATGAAGGACGGATCTGTTGGCGACTCCATTGTTATATAAATGAATCAGATCTTAGTAAAGAGGTATGCATTCTGTGATTTTTCAAGCATTGTTGGTTTCCCTAATCAAGTACCTACTAGAGATGAATGGGAGAGAAGTCTTCGTAGATTTCAAGGAAAAGAGTGGGAAGTACCAGCTGAACATTTGCTGGACTTTCATGACTACATGCATCGGTTGCAGGTAGTGCATGAGGATGTTCAGATCTGGCTCTTTTGTTTTTCATTAGAAGGGATTGCTCGTGATTGGTACCGATATTTGCCTAATGCAAGTATCAGTTCTTTGGAAAAATTTCATGCTGCCTTCCATTTGTTTTGCAAAAACAAGTTTTCAACTAATATTCTTTATCCAGAATGTTATCATGAATTTAGTGTTCTAAACAAAGATTTAAACAATTATGAAAAAATTGTTGCAGCAGAAGATATTTCTCATCATGATCAAGAGATTGGTCATCCTCATCATGATAACCATAGTGATGATTTTGTTATTGCATCAAATGCATCTCCTGACTTATGTTGTCATGAAGAGGAGATTGGTCCCGTTGAAAATTTGAAAGGTGAAGAGAAGATTTTAATATCAACAAGTGACAGTTTCAGATCTGCAGAGGATGAGGAGGACAACCTACCATTTCTAGATTTGAAGGGACTGTCTAATCTTCAGCTAGAACACGAGAATCATGATCAAGAAGGTGTTGATGCTGTAGTTGATACTAGTCACGAGTCTTTTGATCTTAATTACAGAGAAGACCCAAATCATGGGGTTGAATCTGCAACACATGTTATGGGCAGCCCACATTTTTCAGACTTACAGACAAAGGAAAATTGCAGCACTTATGAAAAGAGTGATGGTGGCGAGGAACTGAACAATCCAGATCAACAGTCTATTGTATATGTTTCTCCAACAGATCTCGAGCAGCCTGCATTCAACAATGTGATTAGTAAAGGTAGTTTTCAGTACCTTTTCAATTTACAGTTGGAGCAGCATTCCAAAGAGGTATTCCTTGACATTTTTAATGACCCTATCGCTGATTATTTAGAATTTATGAACAGCATAAACGTTAAAATATTTCCTTTAGAAGAAGGATGGTTCTGTCATCCTTTTAAAATGCATTTCTGCATTCTGGGCATTCCTTTACTTTTCGGGTCAAGATCTAGCATGATGCCTGTAAATCAGTTTCTAACATGGCTGTATTGGAAGTATGCTTTTACTTGATCAATATACTTCTATTGGCTAGATGTAGGAGTAGATAGAAAATAAGCTCGTCATCGAGCATGAGATCTTTTTCAATCTAGTAGTTTTTAGCAGGAACTCAGATGCTCCCCCTGTTGTGCAATTTCCATTTCAATATATAGTCATTGTACTGCCTGAAGAAAATTTCGAGAAAGGACCTATTTCCCTAGACAGGACAAAGTATTCACTTAAGCAGAGGTTGAAAATACGCACACTGTAGTATGGAGTAGCGAGAAATCTCAAGGAGTTGTATGACAGTGTTGATACAGAAGTTATACTTTCTATCCTGGTTCACAAGGTGATTTCATCTTCCTTGGAGCAAGGTGTGAAGGAGGGAAGATTGTTACTGCATGACTGGCTTGTCATTCTCACAGTTCAATATAATGATGTCCACAAGATTGTTGAATGTGGGAAGCCCGGTACCACTGGTTCGCTTGATGATTGCATATTCACAGTTGGCCATCATCTATATACAATGTATCCATTGTAATATCTACAATAATGTCTTCGAACTCTAGTCCAGTGCACCTTCAAGCACCTGTGCCAGTTCCTAATAGAGTTTGATGGTTATTATCTTGAAAGAGAACCTTGTATGGCTTGTGGCTGTCCAGAAGTGTCTTATACAGAATGAAGTTGGACAATCTGAAGTCTGAGACCAAGTTCACTGACAATCAAATTATTGTCAAAATTCACAGTGTCCACGTTGCAGTCGCTATGTAACAGATTAACATGGTATTTGTAGAAATTCCCACGAAAATGTGTATTAATGGAGACACCTGTCAGTCACTAGAAACAAAATGTCATTCAAAGTTTACAGCTCGTCGTATTCAACGTCCAAAGATAGAATACAAAGGTAGATTGATCATGATGAAAAGAAGGCTCTGTGGAGCTATTCCTGGTGTGAATCAGATCAATCCTGTGATTCTCTCATATAGGCGCGCAAAATCAGCTCCAAATTTGTTTAAGTGGCAAAGGATGGTCGAAATTCTAGTATGAAAAGAAAACTCATCATACAGGTGTGTGTTCTTCACAAATTTGAGAGAGATTCCATCACTGGAGCTGGTGGGTTCATTGCCTCCCATATTTCCCAGAGATTGAAATCTGAAGGACACTACATTATTGCCTCTGATTGGAAAAAGAACGACCGCAGGACTAAGGATATGTTCTGCAATGAATTCTGTCTTGTGGATCTCAGAGTTATGAACAATCTCTTGGCTGTTACCAAAGGAGTTGACCGTGTTTTCAACTTGGCCACATGCATGGGTGGTATGGGATTCATTCAGTCTAATCACTCTATTATCATGTACAACAACACCATGATCAGCTTCAACATGCTTGAAGCTGCCCGAATCAATGGAGTTAAAAGGTTTTTTCTATGCTTCTGGTGCATGCATCATCCCGCATTCAAACAATTGGAGACCAACGTCAGCTTAAAGGAGTCTGATGCTGGGCCAACTGAGCCTCAAGATACCTATAGCTTGGAAAATATTTCCACAAAAGAATCAAGCAAACATGATCCTTTACATTCATTAATGAATGCGTGAAGAGTGTCCTGAGGTTAACTAAATCAGACTTTAGAGAGCCAGTGAATATTGGCAGTGATGATATGGTCAGCATGAACGAGATGGCTGAAATGGTGTTAACTTAGCAGAAGCATCTCCAAGAATTGAGCATATATCAGGACACAATGCTGTGATATCGGAACTGGTTGCAAAACTTGAACCTCGGACCTGAAGTTGTTGGTAATAACAAGAAAAGTTTTTCCATGCACTTTCACCCATTCCTGCATCAATGATGTTTGTATCTGAGCTTTCTGCATGCTGTCATTTCCATATCCAAAATATGCAGACTGCAGGTTTGATTTTCAATAGCTCTATGTTTATCTTCTATGTTCTTGAGGCAGAAGCAGAGGCATTTAATCTGGGATGTGTTGTAAATGATGCTTGGACTTTTTTAGAGATTCATTCATCAATAATATTTGGAGAATAAAATTTTTGCTTCCTTACATTAATTCCATGAATAGTTTTAAATAAGCACTGAGTAAAGTCCAATGTTACCGATGCCATGGTGAGATGCAAGAAATTTTCCAGGGAATTTGAAGCATAAAGAATTCACAAAATTTGCGACGGAGCTGCCTACTGTAAGTCCCAGAATATTGTTGTCTGGCCTTGCAGGTTCTGAGATATACCGGGAGATGCTAGTAAAGGCTTTAGCAATGATGGAAGTGGGTAACAGGCTTAAATATAGCATCTGGATGCATGCACTATCTGTACAACCATACAACTGGTGGCAACCAACTGACTGGTGCTCTGCTCTTGATTATTTTGTTGTATAACCTATATGACATTGAGAACAGAGTTTTTACATGCAGAAACCAATATTACATTAACAGAGTGAATGAGATTGGCCCTGTTGAATCCCTGCTTAAGCTTTTGGGTTCTGAAAATGATATATTTGTTCTTGCTGAAGAAGATGGTGCACTACAAGCTCTTTCTTCCAAATTAGACAGCGCACAGAGATCTTTGGTGGATGCAGGTGGCTTTCCTGTTTTCATCAGTGCAATTTTAGTTCCTTCAAAGGAGTTTTCCTGTGGAGCACCTGTCCAAGCTTTGCAAGAAAATGCTATGGGTGCTTTAGCTCAAATTTCCGGTGGTATGTCTTCTTTAGTGCATAGTCCTGGAGATAACATTAGAATTTGTAGGGATGATGTTCAAGTTACTGATATAATTGGTGCTTTGACTTATGCATTGAAGGTGTTTAATGAGCAAGGCTCTGTAGATTCAGTTAATGTAGTTGAATTAGAGAGTCTACTAATTAAGAAGCTCGAACCATCTATCTCTAGGCTCGTGCAGAGATGTGCAGTTGAATCCTTGTTTTGCTTGTATGGCAATGCTTACCTTCACATAACTTTTTGTCATACAGAAGCAAAGAAATTGCTTGTTGGACTGATAACTACAAGTAATAGTGAGGTGCAGATCAAGGACAATGTGGATGAAATCAGTTATTATGAAGTTCACCCTCTTACTGTCATTGTTCATAGTGGGACAAAGCCTAGCAAATTGGTCACTCTAAAATTTCAATACTTGCTAAAGTTGCATGTTGTTTGTGTCGGGGTTGATGGTATGCAAGGAGGCAGTGAGAACAATTTTCTTAAAGACTTGTTTCCAGATAGCACTGAGATTGAACTTCCTCATCAGATAGCTAAACTGTCTTCAGGTCTCAACTTTGCATATGATGAGAAAAGAGCACAAAGGCCATTTAAATGGGTTCAACACTTGGCAGGCATTGACTTTTTTCCCAAAGCTCCTCCATTTCTTACTGATAACATATCTGAAATTGAAGAAGCTACAAAAGGTGCATCAACTTTGGCAGGGATGAATATATATAGAAAACTACATCTGTGCACTGTTTTTGTCGAATACCATATCTGTATTTGGTTGTGGCTTACTGGCATCTGGGGTTGGCATTGGCTACTGGATCTATGGCTTTACAAATATCTGTTACCATTCATTTTATCCTCTTTTTGTATATGTAACTTTTCTTGCAGGTCTTTTCCAGGAAGAAGATTTACACTTGAAGGATGTTTGTAATGCTCTGCAAGAGAAAGAGTAAAGACATCTCATCAAAAGACCCACATATTGTCAAATCATTCCTTGAGACATCCAGTATGGTGCAATTCAGCTTTGACTCTGTTGATCCTGGAACATGGGAAACTGCTGCATTAGAGTGCAAGACTGGGTTACACGCATTGATTAACATGAGAAGTTAAGCTTGAGTAGCTTCACATGTTAGGGAAATAAAATAGGATAAATCAAATAGTCACCAAGAAAATTAAGTGCAGAACAGAGCAGAGGGATATTCTTTTTTTCATAGGTAATCGAGATTCATCAATTTTGATTTTTGGGTAAGTTTCTATTTTTGGTGGTTTAGGTGAGCCCATGTGTGTGCTCATTAACCACCAAAAAGGATGAATGAATCCATGGCCCAATACTAAAGGCAGAAGGTCTGCTAGGTTCTTGGACACCTCACACAGAGATATCCATCCCAGATGGAGCCAGATGTTAGCACTCAAAAACGCACCAACATTTTTTATGGAAAGATGCCTAATATTGTAGGGAAATTTTAGATAGCTTCCCGAGCTCCAAATGTAGATATGAAAGCACCATTGGAAATTTCCGGATTTTTAGATGTCAATCAACTATTTAAACATGCAAAACGGACTCTCCATGACTGAGAAATTTGATTTTGAAAAAATCTGCACTTTCACCAGCGCATAAGGCAGAATTTTGACTAGTTAGCTGTGGAAAGTAGTGACTTTCAACAACACAGGAGCAGATTTTTCAGGAAAGTGGGCTGTTGAAAGTTGTCACGGCCAGAATAGCCAAATTTTCACCTAGATCAAGAATTTTTGGGTTTGAATGGTTTGAATCCTTCTTTAATAAGATGGTTATGAATTATCAAATCAAAATCTGAAGGCCATTCTTGGAGATGAAAGTCAAAAGGGCATTTTTTGACTAGGTTTAGTGATTTTCAAGGAAGAAATGATAGGGATTCTTGGCACACATCATCAAATTTGAATTCCACTTTCAAAGGAACAGATCAAATAGCCTTGGAAGGCTAGGCTACACTTCATCAACTTCCAACCAATGTTGGAAGACCAAAAGATAGAGGTTGACCTCATCTTGAGGATCTCTCCTTATATTTTGTGAATTAGTTTTGACTTTCTATTTTTAGAATATCAGATCCATTGTTTTAGGATCTGAAAACTGATTGTAATAGTCTATAAAGCCAAAGATATTTGGAGGACTAGGAGGTTCGATTCTGGATACAGTAATACTCTTTTTTGTACTCAGACATTTCATTGCTAATACAGATCATAGGTTCCTTTCCATTTTGGTATCAGTTTTGAATATTTCTTCTTCATTGTTATCTTTTTGTCAAACCTTGAATAACTATTATCCTATTGTTTGGTTCATGACAATATAATCAGTTTCTTTAGTTGTTTATTAGACCCTGCTTTGCATTGGTTTGTGAACAATCTTTTCTTCATCCATTGAAAGTTATTTTACTGTTTAACCAATCTTGGAGAGCACTGTCTATTTGTTTACCATTTTGATGTCTGAATGCCATAAGATGAATTGAGTTATCCCATTAATCCATATTTACAAAATACAAAAACATTCATTTCTTAAGTTACCAAGCACCTTTGGTCTGCAACCACAAAGGGTTTCTTGGAGTGATAACACCTCCCATGGAACAAATCCTTCAACAGGTATCCAATTCTGAAATATCATCCTTGTTGGATGTTTTTTCAGGGTATAACCAAGTCCTAATGTCCCCTCCAGACCAACTCAAAACCACCTTCCACACTCCATGGGGTACCTACACTTATAGAAAGATGCCCTTTGGACTCATAAATGTCGGTGCCACTTTTTAGAGAGCGATGGACATCACTTTTCGAAGCTTGATCAATCAATCTATCGTGGTTTACCTGGATGACATCATTGTCTTATCGAAAAATAAACAAGACCATCTAGCTCATTTAAGATCCATTCTACAGTGATGTTGTAAGTACGACATTTCTGTGAATCCAAAAAAATATATCTTCGTAGTAGAACAAGGTAAACTCCTCGGATTCATTGTATCGAGCAAAGGGATGATTATCAATCTTGAAAGAACTCAAGTCATTTCGAAACTGCCCCTTCCCTCATCAAAAAAGTCCATGCAATATTTCCTAGGTCAGATAAACTTTGTTAGGAGAATCATCCCCAGATTTTCAGAAATGGTGAGACCATTACAAAACCTAATAAAAAAGGATGTATAATACCATTAGGGGCCTTTAGAAAGCTAGGCTTTTGATTCAATAAAAAATTCCATAATAGATGCTCCTTTTCTAGTGAGCCTCAACTTTTCACAAGACTTCACCTTCTACACATTTGCCTCTGACCGTTCATATGTTGTCATCCTAACTCAAAAGAACGTTGAAAACAACGAAGTGCCAATCGCCTTTATGACCTCAATCTTCAAGGGGGCGGAACTTAATTACCCAACAGTATATCAACCAACCTATGCTATTTTCAAAGCAGTAAAGAACTTCCGATCTTATCTATTGAAATCAAGGACTAAAATCATTGTCCCTTACCTGGTTGTTAGAAATCTGTTGGTACAGAAAGAACTAGGAGAAAAAAGGGCAAACTGGGTCACATCCTTGCAAGAGTATGACATATAAATCACCCCAGCACAAATAGTAAGAGGCCAAGGTTTATGCAAGTTGGTTGTTGATTTAGCTGTAGAACAACAAGAGGAAAATGATATGTATGCCTGAATGCCAGGTATTTGATAATCCCTCTTATTTTTCATCTCTTGAAATGAGTGTTTTCTCTCTAGAAAAATGAATTAAATTAAAGTATTATGCTAACTATTACCCCCAAGGCAATGGTTTGGCAAAATCAACTAATAAAAATCTGATCAAGATTATCAAGAGAACGATCTCTGAAAACCATATAAATTGGCATAACGCATTGTTAAATGCAATCTGGGCTGATAGAGTAACTCCTAAAACTATTGTGGGTAACTCACCTTTCTTTCTCGTTTATGGAAGAGAGGAGATTCTTCCACCACATGTCCTTCTTCCGTCTTTGTAGTTATCGTAGAAAGTACAAGAAGAGGATTGTCCCTCTTTGGAGATTCGAATTAACACTTTATTAAAATTAGAAGAATTGAGGGCTCAAGCAAAACGAAAAATCAGATCAACATCAACTCATTGTTAAAAACTGGTTTGATTCCAATTCTTCCTCTAACATAAATTTGAGGTAGGTGACCTTGTCCTAAAATGGGAAAAACCTTATGAGGTAAAAGGAGAGCATTCAAAGTTTTAGAACTTGTGGTTGAGACGATTCTTAATTGCTGAGAAATTGGGTCCCAGTTCCTTCCGATTATAGAATTTAGAGGGACAACCAGACACCTTTCCGGTGAATGTTCAAGATCTAAAAAGGTACTTTGCCTGATGACACTCCCATGTACACTATGTAAATATTTGTTTGCTTTGTTTACTATTTGTTTTCTTTGCTGTTTTGTTTTGATTTTTCCTTTATGCTTATCAGTCTTTCTTTTTGAAACACACGTGCCTGCATCATGGGCTATCTCAGGAGAAGAGAAAAAGAAAATTTCCCCTCTTAAAATGACTGTTGAAAGCTGTTTAAACATCAATTGTGATATTTTTCTGAGTTTACAGCCATGTTAAAGATAACTCGCTGTTTGAAAAGTGTTTCTTGATTTCAATCTGCAACTGAAGATGCTTACGATCATCCATAAAAATTCTTTTTACGCTGTCCCTGTTCCTTAAGAGAAAAACTCAAAGATGTCTCCCTACTCTTGAAAGTCGATTTATTAACAAACTATTTCCAGATATTAATGAAGGACAATGAAATTTTTTCTTCAAGGTCTGCAATTTACTAAGATGTGTTCAAAAACCAGGATTTTCAGCGTCACCCCGCTCTATTAAAAATCTTTAAAAAACTAAACAAATTTTCAGAGAGCTGTGGGAAGTGCTCGTAAACCCGTTGGGATACTGAACAGGTATGTTGGAAGTGGGTAAATGCATGCGTGCTGCCAAGATAACTTCACCGGGGTATTGAACAGGCCCGCTGGGAGTGAAGCAATGTCAGGTATATGAAAATTCTCAGATATGGATTCTTTTGACCTTAAATGTCCTTTGTTTTGATCTAGAACTTCTTGGCAGGATACAGATATTAGAGTGGGTTAAATGAAATCCCTGTTGAGGCTATTGATGTCTCCTGGCAGCAGCGGCCCTATCAACAGTATTGAAGATTTTAACTTTAATATCTTGACTCTCTTCTGTTAAGATTGTTGTTAGTTTTCATCTCTTTAAAATAACAGTAATCTGAAAGTGGAATGCTTTAAAATTGATAATAATGTTCAGACAACTTTTTGGTTGTTTTTGGATTTGAAGTTTTCTTTGATTATCCTAATCTGAACTCGTTCATTTGGCAGAGATAACTGCTTCTCCCAGCGTGTCGCCATTGTTGGCAGCAATAATGTAATTTCCATTGTTAATAAGCTTCCTACACACGGTCTCTAAATTTCCATTACTCGTCATGAGCAACGACACTTATCACTTGTCTCTTTTTACATACCTTCCTTTCAATTTTTGTTTTCATGAATGTAAGCATGAAAACTCGTAGCTGGAATTCACACTTTGTGTCGATTTTTTATTAAAGGATAACTGTTCATATGGTCTATTGTCAAATTGTCGTATTTCGCTATGAACATGACTGTTTTACTTCTTTATAACCCCTTGGTCATAAACGTACCTTGGTTACATAAGTGAAAAACCTCCACTCATCAATAATTGATTAATATTAATGGGGTTTTTGATTCATAAAACTTTTAATTATCCAATGCTTAATTGATACATTTACTTTGTAATCAAGTCATAAATGTGCGTTCTATGGTTTTCAAGTGTTTACATCCTTATATGTATTCATATGCAAAGGTGTCATATGAAGTACAACATGATATTACTGCTCTATATGGCCTCAAGCTTCATGATCTCATTCCCACGCATAGTGATTAATGCCTCTGCCTACCATTTCAAACTGTCATAGCATTGTTTTGTTCGGGCCTACGGCTCTATGGTTTTCTATCAAACCCTACCTCTGAGTTCTATGTTGATTCTATTATATTATCCATGGCTCCAGTGGTAAGGATTGATCCAAATGGCATCCAAACCTTGTTATTGTATGACAATGCCAGGGATGATTTAGAAAGGAACTGTTGGCGTGTTTTCATTGAAAAATTTAAGGGCTTCAATCTGAGAGTTTCCCAAGAGTTTGCATTGACTTTCAACGGTTGCAGAGAAAAGATAGGTGACGTGCAGCTTGAGGTAAATGAATATTTTTTAAGCCAAGCTATGGGTTTACCAGCTGTCGGCCAAAAGTGGTTCAAGAACGCAAAAGTCAAAGCGGTTCCCTGGACTCTACTATTCACCACATAGAAAATTACTAGTTATGAACGAGGTATGCCTATCTCAGCTTTAAAACCTAGGTGGTATGACCGTCTTGCTATTGTGAAATAGTTTATTACATGTGAAGGGAGTTTTGGGTTAGTTTTCCTATATCACGTGCGATTTCTTATCAGTTTCATTGACTTCTCGTTGAACATGCCCTATTTTCTTCTTATAAGTCTGTAAAAGATGGGAAAGTGGTTTAGGAGGCAGAAGTCTGATTCTAGCTTGTTCCATTATCGTTTAATTAAGATTATCATTGTGCATAAGTTGCAATTAAACAACAATTGTTGGGATGCTTTTGTGTTACGAAATGGCTTTGGTAATAGTGAGTTGGGACAGGTTGACAAGCTTGTTATCACAGAAACCCTTGTGAAACCTTCCACCTCTCCTCCATCGCTCCTGTCCTGTGATGCTGTCTCTAATTTGGAACCCTTGACCTACCCTAATGCTACCCAACCAGACACTCAACCAGATTCGCACCCAAAGAGTTGCACGAAAATTGTTAAAAAACCCACAGGGAAGAAACTAAAGGGAAGAGTCAATGCTAATTACAAGAATAAGAGGCCTGGCTATTTAATTTCATGATGTGATCGAAACAAATCCAAACCCTGTGTAGACACAAACAATATGATTGAATTAAGTGAAGACCCGTATTCAAAAATTGAAAGGTTCTTGGCCGAAGGGTATCCATTGTCATATGGACTTTGTCTTGACAGATCCTACGATTATGTTACCAACCTGCCACCATGTCTAAAGGACGATCCTGATTTTCCTGGCATCAAACTCCGTGAAAAACCTACCTTTTGCATGGACGATGCTCCAATCGTTAATGATATCAGTGCAAATGCATAGTCTCTTCAACCACAGTGTAATGAATGTCGATCCTGGATCGACAGGTCTTATAAGGATGTGCCTTTACTACAGTCCCAGCTTAAATATTTGAAAACTAGGTGGATTCGTTGACAAATGAGAACAGTAGGCTCCAATCCATAGCTCAAGCAAAGGAAAAAAGCCTAAAAACTACAGGGTCTATTATTTTTAAGAATGTAGAGGCAGCGACAACAATAGTAAACTCCAAGATTACTTGATTTGTTTTAATCCCATGATTTGAGGTATGATCTTTTTCAAAGTTTAGTATGGTTTTGTCACTCTCAATTTAACATAATCGATTTGTTTGAATAGATTACTCTTCAGTTTGTTTTTTTTGATTGAATAAAATATGATTCTAGTTATAATTATAACTAGCTACAGAATCGTAAGATTCTCTAGCTAGTTAGAAAAATTTGAATTGCTTGTTTTGATAATTGAAAATACATCTAAAATCTTCTTATTTTTATTTGTTTTCAGGAACTCATGATTTTCAAAGAGATATGAAGCACTGTTGGGAT
>ML803782.1:58574-89781 GCA_009831015.1 Picea engelmannii | reverse complement strand
GAATTAAGAAATGTGCTTATAAGATTGTCATCTAATCCTAAAGTTCATCAAGTGATTGATATTATTGTTGTAGATATACTAGAAGTTTATGGTTTGTTTTTAAGTAGAGACTCGTCAGAACAATTACATGGCTATTTTGCAACGGATTGGTCTCACCTGTGGCTACCCGAGAATGGAAAGCCCAACAAAATCAAGGTAAATCATGAACGTTATCTGAAGTTCATGCTGACTGATTTAAATGATCCCAATGAGCCATTCACTCCTTCTGCCGATTCACCCGAAATACAGGGAATGGATACTTTCTTCTGTAATTTCATGGCCGAAACTTCCACTATCACTAACCCATAACAGTGGTCTGAAATTTTGACATATACGCATCCAAGAGCTTCTTCTCAGTGGACACATGCAACCGACGAATATCAAATATGGTCTTTGTACTTTGATGGGTCAAAATCCAAGGAAGGAACTGGTGCAGGTTGCATGCTTATCGATCCAACAGGTAATAAGACTCTGATTTCTTGTTGGTTAGAATTTGAATGTACAAACAACACGACCGAATATGAGGCACTCCTGCAAGGTCTCAGAAAAGCATTAGATATGGGCATTCAAAATTTGACTGTCTTTGGTGATTCGAAAATCATGGTTAGACAGGTAAAAAATTATATCCACTGTTTATCTCCACACCTTAAAAGCTACCAAACTGAGGTATGGAATTTGATGAATAAGTTTTTTTCATTTAACATAAATTCTATTTCTAGATTGAATAATTCGGAAGCTGATTTGTTAGCGAACGTCGCCTCAAATTTTTTTCCTGCAGAAGGCTTATCTGTGAATGCATTCTCCATCGAACTGTTGTTCAGACCGTCTGTCCCAGACAACATCATGAATTGGAGAGTCTTCGATGATGATCAACAGATTATAATTTTTTTGCATATGGAAGAAACTTTCCAGGGCGCGGTGATCGACGAAGGTACTCATGACAAAAATCTTCATGACTTTACGGTAATACCAGATCCAAGATCTCCAGAATCTTCATCAGACATGGTAAATTGTATCCTGAAATCTGTAGTTAGGTTAGAAAAATTTTATGATCTTCATGACAAGTTCAGAAAATTAGTGAACTGTAAAATGAATAGTTCCTCTTTGACTCATGAAAAGGTAAATCTGGGAACTTAAGACAACCCACAGTGCATTAATTTACGGTTGGGGTGTTCTGAGCAAGAAAAAGTTATCTTTTATTAAGTTGTTTAAGGAATTCAAAGATGTTTTTTCCTGGACATACGACGAGCTGAAAACCTTTGATCCTAACATCATACAACACGTTATCCCTATGAAACCCCAAACCCAACCTTTTCAACAAAAATTAAGGAAAATGCACCCAAAACTCAAACCAACAGTCAAGAAGGAATTAAACAAACTCTTGAATGCTAAGATAATATTCCCAATTAGGCACACACAATGGGTCTCTAATATTGTCCCTGAATAAAAGAAGAGTGGTGAAATCCAACTATGTGTCAATTTTCGAAATATTAACCGAGCATCTGATAAAGACAACTACCTTGTCCCTCCTATTAGCAGTCAAAAACGCATCAACATTTTTGATGGAAAGATGCCTAATCTTGTAGGGACATTTTCGATAGCTTCCCGAGCTCCAAATGAAGATATGAAAGCACCATTGGAAGGCTCAAGATTTGTAGATATCGATCGACTATTTAAACATGAAAAACAGACTCTCCATGACTGAGAAATTTGATTTTGAAAAAATATGCACTTTCACCAGCGCAGAAGGCAGAATTTTGACTAGTTAGCTATGGAAAGTAGTGACTTTCAACAGCGCAGGAGCAGATTTTTCAGGCAAGTGCGCTGTTGAAAGATGTCATGGCCAGAATAGCCAAATTTTCTCCCAGATCAAGAATTTTTGGGTTTGAATTGTTTGAATCCTTCTTTAATAAGCTGGTTATGAATTATCAAATCAAAATCTGAAGGCCATTCTTGGAGATGAAAGTCAAAAGGGCATTTTTTGACTAGATTTAGTGATTTTCAAGGACAAAATGATAGGGATTCTTGGCACACATCATCAAATTCGAATTCCACTTTCAAAGGAACAGATCAAAGATCCTTGGAAGGCTAGGCTACACTTCATCAACTTTCAACCAATGTTTGAAGACCAAAAGATAGAGGCTGACCTCATCTTGAGGATCTCTCCTTATCTTTTGTGAATTAGTTTTGACTTTCTATTTTTAGAATATCAGATCCATTATTTTAGGATCTGAAAACTGATTGTAATAGGCTACAAAGCCAAAGATATTTAGAGGACTAAGAGGTTCGATTCTGGATACAGTAATACTCTTTTTTGTACTCAGACATTTCATTGCTAATACAGATCACAGGTTCCTTTAGATTTTGGTATAAGTTTTTCATATTTCTTCTTCACTGTTATCTTGTTGTCAAACCTTGAATAGTTGTTATCCTATTTTTTGATTCATGAATTTATAATAAGTTTCTTTAGTTGTTTATTAGACCCTGCTTTGCACTGGTTTGTGAACAATCTTTTCTTCATCCACTGAAAGTTATTTTACTGTTTATCCAATCTTGGAGAGCACTGTCTATTTGTTTACCATTTTGATGTCTGAATGCCATAAGATGAATTGAGTTATCCCATTGATCCATATTTACAAAATACAAAAACATTCATTTCTTAAGCTACCAAGCACCTTTGGTCTAAAACCACAAAGGGTTTCTTGGAGTGATAACAAATTGGCGCTGTTGCCGGGGAGAGGAGATTGAATCTCAGCTTCCTTGGGAGATGAAAAGATATAGCTTTGATGATAGACAAAGCTTGGAAATCATTTGGTTGTAATCATTTATCTGGCGACTCCATGAAGGATGAATTCAGTGGCAACTCCATGAAGGACGGATCTGTTGGCGACTCCACTGGTATATAAATGAATCAGATCTTAGCAAAGAGGTATGTGTTCTGTGATTTTTCAAGCATTGTTGGTTTCCCTAATCAAGTACCTACTAGAGATGAATGGGAGAGAAGTCTTCCTAGATTTCAAGGAGAAGAGTGGGAAGTGTCAGCTGAACATTTTCTTGAACTTTCATGACTACATGCATCGGTTGCAGGTAGTGCATGAGGATGTTCAGATCTGGCTCTTTTTTTTTTCATTAGAAGGGATTTCTCGTGATTGGTACCGATATTTGCCTAATGCAAGTATCAATTCTTTGGCAAAATTTCATGCTGCCTTCCATTTTTTTTGCAAAACCAAGTTTTCAACTGATATTCTTTATCCAGAATGTTGTCATGAATTTAGTGTTCTAAACAAAGATTTAAACAATTATGAAAAAATTGTTGCAGCAGAAGATACTTCTCGTCATGATCAAGAGATTGGTAATCCTCATCATGATAACCATAGTGATGCTTTTGCTATTGCATCAAATGCATCTCCTGACTTATGTTGTCATGAAGAGGAGATTGTTCCCGTTGAAAACTTGAAAGGTGAAGAGAAGATTTTAATATCAGCAAGTGACAGTTTCAGATCTGCAGAGGATGAGGAAGACAACCTACCATTTCTAGATTTGAAGGGACTGTCTAATCTTCAGCTGGAACATGAGAATCATGATCAATAATGCGTTGATTTTGTAGTTGATACTAGTCATGAGTCTTTTGATCTTAATTACAGAGAAGACCCAAATACTGGGGTTGAATCTGCAACACATGTTATGGGCATCCCACATTTTTCAGACTTACAGACAAAGGCAAATCGCAACACTTATGAAAAGAGTGATGGTGGCGAGGAACTGAACAGTCCATATCAATAGTCTATTGTATATTTTTCTCCAACATATCTCGAGTACCCTGCATTCAACAATGTGATTAGTAAAGGTAGTTTTCAGTACCTCTTCAATTTGCAGTTGGAGCAGCATTCCAAAGAGGTATTCCTTGACATTTTTAATGACCCTATCGCTGATTATTTAGAATTTATGAACAACATAAATGTCAAAATATTTCCTTTAGAAGAAGGATGGTTTTGTCATCCTTTAAAAATGCATTTCTGCATTCTGGGCATTCCTTTACTTTTCGAGTCAAGATCTAGCATGATGCCTGTAAATCAGTTTCTAACATGGCTGTATTGGAAGTATGCTTTTACTTGATCAATATACTTCTATTGGCTAGATGTAGGAGTAGATAGAAAATAAGCTCGTCATCGAGCATGAGATCTTTTTCAATCTAGTAGTTTTTAGCAGGAACTCAGAAGCTCCCCCTATTGTGCAATTTCCATTTCAATATACAGTCATTGTACTTCCTAAAGAAAATTTCGAGAAAGGATCTATTTCCCTAGACAGGACAAAGTATTCATTTAAGCGGAGGTTGAAAATACGCAAACTGCAGTATGGAGTAGCGAGAAATCTCAATGAGCTGTATGACAGTGCTGATACAAAAGTTATACTTTCTATCCTGGTTCACAAGGTGATTTTAGCTTCCTTGGAGCAAGGTGTGAAGGAGGGAAGATTGTTACTGCATGACTGGCTTGTCATTCTCACAGTTCAATATAATGATGTCCACAAGATTGTTGAATGTGGGAAGCCTAGTACCACTGGTTTTCTTGATGATTGCATATTCACAGTTGGCCATCATCTATATACAGTGTATCCATTGTAATATCTGCAATAATGTCTTCGAACTCTAGTCTAGTGCACCTTCAAGCACCTGTGCTAGTTCCTAATAGAGTTTGATGGTTATTATCTTGAAAGAGAACCCTGTATGGCTTGTGGCTGTCCAGAAGTGTCTTATACAGAATGAAGTTGGACAATCTGAAGTCTGAGACCAAGTTCACTGACCATCAAATTATTGTCAAAATTCAGAGTGTCCACGTTGCAGTCGCTATGTAACAGATTAACATGGTATTTGTAGAAATTCCCATGAAAATGCGTATCAATGGAGACAGCTGTCAGTCACTAGAAACACAATGTCATTCAAAGTTTTCTTCTCATCGTATTCAATGTCCAAAGATAGAATACAAAGGTGGATCGATCATGATGAAAAGAGGGCTCTGTGGAGCTATTCCTGGTGTGAATCAGATCAATCCCGTGATTCTCTCATACAGGCACGCAAAATCGGCTCCCAATCTGTTTAATTGGCAGAGGATGGTCGAAATTCTAGTATGACAAGCAAACTCATCATACAGGTGTGAGTTCTTCACAAATTTGAGAGAGCTTCCATCACTGGAGCTGGTGGGTTCATTGCCTCCCATATTGCCTGGAGATTGAAATCTGAAGAACACTACATTATTGCCTCTGATTGGAAAAAGAACGAGTGCAAGACTGGGGATATGTTCTGCAATGAATTCCGTCTTGTGGATCTCAGAGTTATGAACAATCTCTTGGCTGTTACCAAAGGAGTTGATCGTGTTTTCAACTTGGCCGCAGGCATGGGTGGTATGGGATTCATTCAGTCTAATCACTCTGTTATCATGTACAACAACACCATGATCAACTTCAACATGCTTGAAGCTGCCTGAATCAATGGAGTTAAAAGTTTTTTTCTATGCTTCTGGTGCATGCATCATCCCGTATTCAAACAATTGGAGACCAATGTGAGCTTAAAGGAGTCTGATGCTGGGCCAGCTGAGCCTCAAGATACCTATAGCTTGGAAAATCTTGCCACAGAAGAATTGAGAAAACGTGATCCTTTACATTCATTAACGAATGCGTGAAGAGTGTCCCGAGGTTAACTAAATCAGACTTTAGAGAGCCAGTGAATATTGGCAGTGATGAAATGGTCAGCATGAACGAGATGGCTGAGATGGTGTTAACTTAGCAGAAGCATCTCCAAGAATTGAGCATATATCAGGACACAATGCTGTGATATCGGAACTGGTTGCAGAACTTGAACCTCGGACTTGAAGCTGTTGGTAATAACAAGAAAAGTTTGTCCATGGACTTTCACCCATGCCTGCATCAATGATGTCTGTATCTGAGCTTTCTGCATGCTGTCATTTCCATATCCAAAATATGCAGACTGGAGGTTTGATTTTCAATAGCTCTATGTTTATATTCTATGTTCTTGAGGCAGAAGCAAGGCATTTAATCTGGGATGTGTTGTAAATGATGCTTGGACTTTTTTAGAGATTCATTCATCAATAATATCTGGAGAATAAAATTTTGGCTTCCTTACATTAATGCCATGCATAGTTTTAACTAAGAACCGAGTAAAGTCCAATGTGACCGATGGCATGGTGAGATGCAAGAAATTTTCCAGGGAATTTGAAGCATAAAGAATTCACAAAATTTGCGATGGAGCTGCCTACTATAAATCCCAAAATATTGTTGTCTGGCCCTGCAGGTTCTAAGATATACCAAGAGATGCTAGTAAAGGCTTTAGCAATGATGGAAGTGGCTAACATGCTTAAATATAGCATCTGGATGCATGCATTATCTGTACAACCATACAACTGGTGGAAGCCAACTGACTGGTGCTCTGCTCTTGATTATTTTGTTGTATAACCTATATGACATTGAGAATAGAGTTTTTACATGCAAAAACCAATATTACATTAACAGAGTGAATGAGATTGGCCCTGTTGAATCCCTGCTTAAGCTTTTGGGTTCTGAAAATGATATATCTGTTCGTGCTGAAGCAAATGGTGCACTACAAGCTCTTTCTTCCAAATTAGACAGTGCAAAGAGATCTTTGGTGGATGCAGGTGGCTTTCCTGTTTTCATCAGTGCAATTTTAGTTCCTTCAAAGGAGTTTTCCTGTGGAGCACCTGTCCAAGCTTTACAAGAAAATGCTATGGGTGATTTAGCTCAAATTTCCGGTGGTATGTCTTGTTTAGTGCATATTCTTGGAGATAACATTAGAAGTTGTAGGAATGATGTTCAAGTTACTGATATAATTGGTGCTTTGACTTATGCATTGAAGGTGTTTAATGAGCAAGGCTCTGTAGATTCAGTTAATGTAGTTGAATTAGAGAGTCTACTAATTAAGAAGCTCGAACCATCTATCTCTAGGCTCACGCAGAGATGTGCAGTTGAATCCTTGTCTTTATTGTATGGAAATTCTTACCTTCATAGAGCTTTTTGTCATACAGAAGCAAAGAAATTGCTTGTTGGACTGATAACTACAAGTAATAGTGAGGTACAGATCAAGGAGAATGTGGATGCAATTGGTTATTATCAAGTTCACCCTCTTACTGTCATTGTTCATAGTGGGACAAAGCCTAGCAAATTTGTCACTTTGAAATTTGAATACTTGCTAAAGCTGCATGTTGTTTGTGTCGGGGTTGATGGTATGTAAGGAGGCAGTGAGAACAATTTTCTTATAAACTTGTTTCCAGATAGCACTGGGATTGAACTTCCTCATCATATAGCTAAACTGTGTTCAGGTCTCAACTTTTCATATGATGAGAAAAGAGCACAAAGGCCATTTAAATGGGTTCAGCACTTGGCAGGCATTGACTTTTTGCCCGAAGCTCCTCCATTTCTTGCTGATAACATATCTGAAATTGAAGAAGCTGCAAAAGGTGCATCAACTTTGGCAGGGATGAATATATATAGACAACTACATCTGTGCACTGTTTTTGTCGAATACCATATCTGTATTTGGCCGTGGCTTACTGGCATCTCGGGTTGGCATTGGCTACTGGATCTATGGCTTTACAAATATCTATTACCATTCATTTTATCCTCTTTTTTTATATGTAACTTTTGTTGCAGGTCTCTTCCAAGAAGAAGATTTACACTTGAAGTATGTTTGTAATGCTCTGCAAGAGAAAGAGTAAATACATCTCATCAAAAGACCCACAGATTGTCAAATCATTCCTTGAGATAGCCGGTATGGTGCAATTCAGCTTTGACTCTGCTGATCCTGGAACATGGGAAACTGTTGCATTAGAGTGAAAGACTGGGTTACACGCATTGATTAACATGAGAAATGAAGCCTAAGTAGATTCACATGTTAGGGAAATAAAATAGGATAAATCAAACAGTCACCAGGAAAATTAAGTGCAGAACAGAGTAGAGGGATATTCTTTTTTGCATAGGTAATCGAGATTCATCAAGTTTTGATTTTTGGGTAAGTTTCTATTTTCAGTGGTTTAGTCGAGCTCGTGTGTGTGCTCATTAACCACCGAAAAGGCTGAATGACTCCATGGCCCAATACTAAAGGCACAAGGTCTGCTAGGTTCTTGGACACCTCAAAGGGAGATATCCATCCCAGTTGGAGCCAGATGTTAGCACTCAAAAACGCACCGACATTTTTGATGGAAAGATGCCTAATATTGTAGGGAAATTTTTGATAGCTTCTCGAGCTCCAAATGAAGATCTGAAAGCACCATTGGAAATTTCAGGATTTGTAGACGTCGATTTGGAAATTTCAGGATTTGTAGACGTAAATCTGCACTTTCACCAGCGCATAAGGCAGAATTTTGACTAGTTAGTTGTGGAAAGTAGTGACTTTCAATAGCGCAGGAGCAGATTTTTTAGGCAAGTGGGTTGTTGAAAGCTGTCACGGCAATAATAGCCAAATTTTTTCCCAGATCAAGAATTTTTGGGTTTGAATGGTTTGAATCCTTCTTTAATAAGCTGGTTTGAATCCTTCTGAAGGACATTCTTGGAGATGAAAGTCAAAAGGGAATTTTTTGACTAGATTTAGTGATTTTCAAGGACAAAATGATAGGGATTCTTGGCACACATCATCAAATTCGAATTCCACTTTCAAAGGAAAAGATCAAAGAGCCTTGGAAGGCTAGGCTACACTTCATCAACTTTCAACCAATGTTTGAAGACCAAAATATAGAGGTTGACCTCATCTTGAGGATCTCTCCTTATCTTTTGTGAATTAGTTTTGACTTTCTATTTTTAGAATATTAGATCCATTGTTTTAGGATCTGAAAACTAATTGTAATAGGCTATAAAGCCAAAGATATTTGGAGGACTAGGAGGTCCGATTCTAGATACAGTAATACTCTTTTTTGTACTCAGACATTTCATTGCTAATACAGATCATAGGTTCCTTTCCAATTTGGTATCAGTTTTTCATATTTCTTCTTCACTGTTATCTTGTTGTCAAACCTTGAATAGTTGTTATCCTATTGTTTGGTTCATGACATTATAATCAGTTTCTTTAGTTATTTATTAGACCCTGCTTTGCACTGGTTTGTTAACAATCTTTTCTTCATCCACTGAAAGCTATTTTACTATTTATCCAATCTTGGAGAGCACTGTCTATTTGTTTACCATTGTGATGTTTGAATGCCATAAGCTGAATTGAGTTATCCCATTGATCCATATTTACAAAATACAAAAACATTCATTTCTTAAGTTTCCAAGCAGCTTTGGTTTGATACCACAAAGGGTTTCTTGGAGTGATAACACCTCCCATGGAACAAATCCTTCAACAGGTATCCGGTTCTGAAAGATTATCCTTGTTGGATGGTTTTTCAGGGTATAACCAAGTCCTAATGTCCCCTCCAGACCAACTCAAAACCACCTTCCACACTCCATGGGGTACCTATGCTTATAGAAAGATGCCCTTTGGACTCATAAATGTCGGTGCCACTTTTCAGAGAGCGATGGACATCACTTTCCGAGGCTTAATCAATCAATCTATCGTGGTTTACCTGGATGATGTCACTTTCTTCTCGAAAAATAAAGAATACCATCTAGCTCATTTAAGATCCATTCTACAGTGATGTTGTAAGTACGACATTTCTTTGAATCCAAAAAAATATATCTTCTTAGTAGAACAAGGTAAACTCCTCCGATTCATTGTATCGAGCAAAGGGATGATTATGAATCCTGAAAGAACTCAAGTCATTTCGAAACTGCCCCCTCCCTCATAAAAAAAGTCCATGCAATCTTTCTTAGGTCAGATAAACTTTGTTAGGAGAATCGTCCCCATATTTTCAGAAATGGTGAGACCATTACAAAACCTAATAAAAAAGGATGTATAATACCATTGGGGGCCTCTAGAAAGCTAGGCTTTTGATTCAATAAAAAATTCCATAATACATGCTCCTTTTCTAATGAGCCTCGACTTTTCACAAGACTTCACCTTCTACACATTTGCCTCTGACCTTTCATACGCTTTCGTCCTAACTAAAAAGATCGTTGAAAACAATGAAGTGCCAATCGCCTTTATGAGCTCAGCCTTCAAGGGGCCGGAACTTAATTACCCAACAGTAGATCAACAAGCCTATGTTATTTTCAAAGCAGTAAAGAACTTCTGATCTTATCTATTGAAACCAAGGACGGAAATCATTGTCCCTTACCTGGCTGTTAGAAATCTGTTGGTACAGAAAGAACTAGGAGAAGAAAGGGAAAACTGGGTCACATCCTTGCAAGAGTATGACATAGAAATCACCCCAGCACAAATAGTAAGAGGCCAAGGTTTATGCAAGTTGGTTTTTTATTTAGCTGTAGAACAACAAGAGGAAAATGATATGTTAAGTCCAGGACAACACTATCAAAATCAAATCTGTTGTTCACAAAACCCTATTAGTCTGTGGCACGATGACATAATTTTTTTTCTTATACACGGATCAGCTCCCCATCACCTTGATCCCACAAAAATGAGAGCACTAAGATTAAAATATGCTTCTTTTCATCGGATTAATGGTATTTTGTTTCGTCAAAATTTGGATGGAGTACTAATGCGTTGTCTTGAGAAAGATGAAGCAGAAAAAGTCTTATTGGAATTGCATGCAGGAGAAGCTGGTGGGCATTTTGGTGGAGACACGACTGCCCATAAAGTATTAAGAGAAGTTTATTACGGGCCTACCCTTTTTAAGGATGCTCATGCTTTATGTTGCAAGTGTGTAATTTGTCAAAAATCATCCGAACGTTTACAGAAAGAAGCTTTCCCTTTGCAACCAGTTATGGTAGACTCCCCTTTTCAGTAGTGGGGTCTATATATTATAGGCCCAATCAATCCGCCATCCTCGTAACAACATAAATATATTATAATAACCATATATTACTTCACCAGGTGGTTCGAGGATGCCCCATTAAAAGCTGTAAATACCAGCCAGGTAATATCTTTCTTGAATTCAAATATTATTATTCGTTTTGGTATTCCTGAATGCATGGTAATTGATAATCCCTCTTATTTTTCGTCTCTTGAGATGAGTGATTTCGCTCTAGAAAAATGAATTAAATTAAAGTATTATGCTAGCTATTACCCCCAAGGCAATGGTTTGGCAAAATCAACTAATAAAAATCTGATCAAGATTATCAAGAGAACGATCTCTGAAAACCATATAAATTGGCATAACGCATTGTTAAATGAAATCTGGGCTGATAGAGTAACTCCTAAAACTGTTGTGGGTAACTCACCTTTATTTATTGTTTATGGAAGAGAGGATATTCTTCCACCACATGTCCTTCTTCCGTCTTTGAAGTTATCGCAGAAAGTACAAGAAGAGGATTGTCACTATTTGGAGATTCGAATTAACACTTTATTAAAATTAGAAGAAGTGAGGGCTCAAGCAAAACGAAAAATCAGATCAACATCAACTCATTGTTAAAAACTGGTTTGATTCCAATTCTTCCTCTAACAGAAATTTTGAGGTAGGTGACCTTGTCCTAAAATGGGAAAAACATCATGAGGTAAAAGGAGAGCATTCAAAGTTTTAGAACTTGTGGTTGAGACGATTCTTAATTGCTGAGAAATTGGGTCCCAGTTCCTTCTGATTATAGAATTTAGAGGGACAACCAGACACCTTTCCGGTGAATGTTCAAGCTCTAAAAAGGTACTTTGCCTGATGACACTCCCATGTACACTATGTAAATATTTGTTTGTTTTGTTTACTATTTGTTTTCTTTGCTGGTTTGTTTTGATTTTTCCTTTATGCTTATCGTTCTTTCTTTTTGAAACACACGTGCCTGCATCATGGGCTATCTCAGGAGAAGAGAACAAGAAAATTTCCCCTCTTAAAATGACTGTTGAAAGTTGTTTAAACATCAATTGTGATATTTTTCTGAGTTTACAGCCATGTTAAAGATAACTCGTTGTTTGAAAAGTGTTTCTTGATTTCAATCTGCAATTGAAGATACTTACGATCATCCATAAAAATTCTTTTTACGCTGTCCCTGTTCCTTAAGAGAACAACTCAAAGATGTCTCCCTACTCTTGAAAGTCGGTTTATTAACAAACTATTTCCAGATCTTAATGAAGGACAACGGAACTTTTTCTTCAAGGTCTGCAATTTACTAACATGTGTTCAAAAACCAGGATTTTCAATGTCACCCCGCTCTATTAAAAATATTAAAAAAATAAACAAATTTTCAGAGAGTTGTGGGAAGTGCTCGTAAACCTGTTGGGATACTGAACAGGTATGTTGGAAGTGGGTAAATGCATGCAAGCTGCCAAGATAACTTCACCGGGGTACTGAACAGGCCCGCTGGGAGTGAAGAAATGTCAGGTATATGAAAATTCTCAGATATGGATTCTTTTGACCTTAAATGTCCTTTGTTTTGATCTAGAACTTCTTGGAAGGATACAAATATTTGAGTGGCTTAAATGAAATCCTTGTTGAGGCTATGGATGCCTGCTGGCAGCAGCGGTCCTATCAACAGTATTGAATATTTTAACTTTAATATCATGACTCTCTTATGTTAAGATTGTTGTCAGTTTTTGTCTCTTTAAAATAACAGTAATCTGAAACTGGAATGCTTTATAATTGATAATGGTGTTAAGACAACTTTTTGGTTTTTTTTGGATTTGATGTTTTCTTTGATTATCCTAATTTGAACTCGTTCATTTGGCAGAGATAACTGCTTCTCCCAGCGTGTCGCCATTGTTGGCAGCAATAATGTAATTTCCATTGTTAATAAGCTTCCTACACACGGTCTCTAAATTTCCATTACTCGTCATCAGCAACGACACTTATCACTTGTCTCTTTTTACATACCTTCCTTTCAGTTTTTGTTTTCATGACTGTAAGCATGAAAACTCGCAGCTGGAATTCACACTTTGTGTTGATTTTTTATTAAAGGATAACTGTTCATATGGTCTATTGTCAAATTGTCGTATTTCTCTATGAAGATGATTGTTTTCCTTCTTTATAACCCCTTTTTCATAAATGTACCTTGGTTACATAAGTGAAAAACCTCCACTCATCAATAATTGATTAATATTAATGGGGTTTTTGATTCGTAAAACTTTTAATTATCTAATGCTTAATTGATACATTTACTTTGTAATCAAGTCATAAACGCGCGTTCTATGGTTTTCAAGTGTTTACATCCTTATATGTATTCATATGCCAAGGTGTCATATGAAGTACAACGTGATATTACTTCTCTGTCTGGCCTCAAGCTTCATGATCTCATTCCCACGCATAGTGATTAATGCCTCTGCCTACCATTTCAAACTGTCATAGCATTGTTTTGTTCGGGCCTATGACTCTGTGGTTTTCTATCAAACCCTACCTCTGAGTTCTATGTTGATTCTCTTATGTTATCCATGGCTCCAGTGGTAAGGATTTAGCCAAGTGTAATCCAAACCTTGTTATCGTATGACAACGCCAGGGATGATTTAGAAAGGAACTGTTGGCGTGTTTTCATTGAAAAATTTAAGGGCTTCAATCTGAGAGTTGCCCAAGAGTTTGTATTGACTTTCAACGGTTGCAGAGAAAAGATAAGTGACATACAGCTTGAGGTAAATGAATATTTTTTAAGACAAGCTACGGGTTTACTAGCTGTCGGCCAAAAGTGGTTAAAGAATGCAAAAGTCGAAGAGGTTCCCTGGAGTCTACTATTCACCACATAGAAAATTACTAGTTACGACCGAGGTATGCCTGTCTCAGCTTTAAAACCAGGGTGATCTGACTGTCTTGCTATTTTAAAATAGTTTATTACATGTGAAGGGATATTTGGGTTAGTTTTCCTATATCACGTGCGATTGCTTATTAGTTTCATTGACTTCTCGTTGAACATGCCCTATTTTCTTCTTAGAGGTCTGTACAAGATGGGCAATTGGTTTAGGAGGCAGAAGTCTGATTCTAGATTGTTCCATTATGGTTTAATTAAGATTATCATTGTGCATAAGTTGCAATTAAACAAAAATTGTTGGGATGCTTTTGTGTTACGAAATGTCTTTGGTAATAGTGAGTTGGGACGGGTTGACAAGCCTGTTATCACAGAAACCCTTGTGAAACCTTCCACCTCTCCTCCACCGCTCCTGTCTTGTGATCCTGTCTCTAATTTGGAACCCTCGACATACCCTAATGCTACCCAACCAGACACTCAACCAGATTCGCACCCAAAGAGTTGCACGAAAATTGTTAAAAAACCCACAGGGAAGAAACTAAAGGGAAGAGTCAATGTTAATTACAAGAATAAGAGGCCTGGCTATTTAATTTCATGATGTGATCGAAACAAATCCAAACCCTGTGTAGACACAAACAATACGATTGAATTAAGTGAAGAGTCAGATTCAAAAATTGAAAGGTTCTTGGCCAAAGGGTATCCATTGTCATATGGACTTTCTCTTGACAGATCCTACGATTATGTTACCAACCTGCCACCATGTCTAAAGGACGATCCTGATTTTCCTAGCATCAAACTCCATGACAAACCTACCTTTTGCATGGACGATTCTCCAATCATTAATGATATCATTGTGAATGCATAGTCTCTTCAACCACAGTGTAATGAATGTCGATCCTGGATCGACAGGTATTATAAGGATGTGCCTTTACGACAGTCCTAGCTTAAATCTTTGAAAGACCATGTGGATTCGTTGACAAATGAGAACAGTAGGCTCCAATCCATAGCTCAAGCAAAGGAAAAAAGCCTAAAATCTACAGGGTCTATTATTTTTAAGAATGTAGAGGCAGCGACAACAATAGTAAATTCCAAGATTACTTGATTTGTTTTAATCCCATGATTTGAGGTATGATATTTTTTAAAGTTTAGTATGATTTTGTCACTCTCAATTTAACATAATCGATTTGTTTGAATAGATTACTCTTCAGTTTGTTTTTTTTGATTGAATAAAATATGATTCTAGTTATAATTATAACCAGCTACAGAATCGTAAGATTCTCTAGCTAGTTAGAAAAATTTGAATTGCTTGTTTTGATAATTGAAATTACATCTAAAATCTTCTTATTTTTATATGTTTTCAGGAACTCATGATTTTCAAAGAGATATGAAACACTGTTGGGATCTCCCGACCATACCATCTTTATGTTTTTAGTAAATAGATTAGGCTGTTAGTTTTTTGATATCAAGTAAAATCTGGGAGGTTGCATCCCCCACATTTTTGAACAGATTTGATGTTATCAACAGGAAACATTTTGTTCTTGGAACCTATATAAGAATGTTATTTGGTAATCTTCAAACTATCTCTGCCTGGGGCAATACTATTCATTTTTCATTTATAGACTTGAATGAAATATAATACTGGTTATAGCTTTAGATTTTCCATATTGTTTTTATTCAAGTTATGATTGTTTCAATTTGCAATTAGATTGTGATTGCTTTCGCTGTCATGGTTTACTACAAGTTGGTATGATAAAAATTCATATGTTATCCATGTTTATGTTCCATATTTAACACACAATAATCATTTTGTTCACACTTAGATTAAGAGATTTATCTTCATCATTTGTTGAACATTTATACACAAGTTCTCACAACATGATTTATCTTAATGTGGCTGCTTGTGAAATTATGAGATTGTTGTGATCGTATCTCTTATATGTTATATCATTCGAATTCCATCATTACTGCTTCACATTTATGAGAAGCAATTGTAGGATATGTTGTGCGTTTGCCTCATCAGACAGGGATATTGGATGTTATCCACTGAACAAATATTGGATGGGATAACAACTCAGTTTGCTAGTTTAATTTCATTATTTTAATGAATACAAAAATTTCCTATAGCCAAAACATCTTCTACTATCTGTGATTTCTACTTTCAATTAAACAATTTGATATTTTCATTTCTCAGTTATTAACATTATGAGCAAATAAATCAAAAAGATTAAATAGCTTTACTATTGTTCAAAAAATCAATTGATAATTCGATTTTCACGGATTTAGATTATAATTTGTATTATATACATATTATATATATATTAGAAATAGAATCAGTTGTATATATTGTACATATAATAAGTAGAGTGATTTTATAAATATTAGTTAGTAAACTGTAAAAATATATTAGATTTATATATAGTTTTCAACGATTACTATTCATCAAAGTTATTACATTTCATTTAGTTTTGTTTTTCGTTTTTTTAGGAATTAGAATGGCCAACGGAGTCGCTAAACCCATCAGAGTGGATTAATCCAAATGGCTTGGATTAAGTAGACAACCCTGGACCGGATTCACTCCTCTAGTTGAAGAGCGGTCAATTTTGCTCGTCAACAAATGGAGCTAGAAGGAGGGCCTGAAAAACTATTAATGGAACGAGGAGTGATGCAACCACGCTCCTCTGTGCACGCCTGCTCATAGGATCTTCTTCTCCTCACGTCCCAAAGAACTCAAATGCCCTTCTATTTCCCTATCGAGAAATATGCACCCACAGAATTCTCCGTGCGATCCCCTCTCCTTTCTTATCGGGGAATCGGACTTCACGACTTCGCAATGTCAAAGGTTAGACACTGGGCTCTCGAATCCCTGAGACCTAATGACCAGTCAACGTTGACCTTCTCTTGCCTCTATTGGAATTTTCTCTGTCGTGGTTTCGCTATTCGCAACATCAATCAACTTGTATCCCCGACTCCCGATGCTCGATCCGCCGATAATCTGATGCGCACATGGGTTGACTATTCAACAGTCCCGTCACCTCATCGGGATATTGAACTTCGCGGGATCACGAATCCTAATGTCAAAATATTTGGGGCTTTACTTTCCTCGAACTCCGATACAATGTGCCACCTATCTTCCATGAACTTCTGTGGCCCACTATCCTTTCACCGTCAGGATATCGCGTTTTGCGATTGCAAGCTGCAAGAGTGCCCTGTCCTCAAAACTCCCGATACTTTGAACCCCGACTTCTTTAGACCTTCTGACACATGTCCCAAATGATGGATGGTTCTGGTCTATCGGGATATCGTGTTTTGCGATTTCGCAATTCCCATTGCAATGGTTTGGAGTTTCAATCAACGAAACCCGAATACACGATATACATGTGAATCCAACGACCCTTGTGGCTCGTATCAATGACTTTGTCCTTCTTGAGCTTTATACTTCCTGGGAATACTAGTGATATCTTTTCCTGCACCTCCGTGAGATCTGACGGCTCATGGGATGTCGCGAAACCTCCTCGGAGAATTTCGACCGTCTATTTCTTCCAATGAAACTCGTGGAACAATTATATGTCCCTCTCCACAGAACTCGTTTGCCTGCTCGCAAACCTGCGACACTTCTTTCCAACCTTCAAGGAACAATTTCATTGCACTGTCTTTCGACAAACTCAAAGGCCTATCCTTCCTGATATTTTCCCACTTCTTTAAGTTCTCAAAAGGAAACACCTTGCTCGCACTCCTTGCGACAAACCTTCAATCACGGCTAAGTATTGAAGTCTTTGAATCTATGCATGCCTGTAGTAGCAGTCCTTCGACACTTCACTCAGGTTCACAACCCTGAGTCTTTTATCTATCCTGTGCACTCCTTGCATGGCTCCTGTAACCCAAATTCACTTCTGGGTGAACGAAAATCAAAGGTATCCCTATTTGAACCCTCTGTCAACGCACTCCTTGCGGACAATTCGACTGCACTCCTTGCAGGAATCCTCTGGCTCAAATAGAGAAACAATTGGAACTCATTCCTTCTTCTCTTCAGACTTCAATTCAACCATGAAATCATATACACAACATATAAAAGTAAATGCATAACAGGAAACAAACATTCATGAGCATATCAACATCAATATACTGAAAATCAGACACAAACCCCTGAATTTAAACCAATCTTCTTCTATTAATTCAAATATCAGTACATGGGTGTTCTCTACACAACTCTTTGCTTGCTCTCCTTTCTGAATTCTCTATCTATTCCTAAATAATGTTACAATGTACAATGAGGGTGTCTATATCCATTTTTCCCTCCTTCCTTCTAAAACTGTCTAATCTATGATTTAAAATCTTATATGCCTGCATTAACTATATTAAATGTTGGTTATCTACTAAAGGACGAGAGCTATCCACTCAAGGTACATTACAATACACAAAGTGCACCTCATTAAATTTTCACATCAACGTTTGCACAACAGTTTCAAGGTGTTTTCAAAATTTGTGCCAGATACCTTCCAGTTGTCTTCTACTTCTGCGTTGGCTCGCTTGACGTGGGAGATGATCCTACATTAAGGAGGTCGTAAGACTCTTCCACCACCTACCCACTCACCTATAGTGACTAGAATTCATTCATATGACAACATTGTCCCTCAAACAACAACCACATCAAACGATGATCTATGGATGACAGTTGAACCAATAACTCCAAATCCTACGGGTGGTGACATACAAGAGATTGTTCGGCAATCTCTCATAAGAATGCACAGTGATTTAACTTGTATAAGACAACCAAACCGACCTTTGAACCAACCATTAGACTTCTATAATATCAGAGAACAAATTGGAGGCACTAACCTTACTTTAAACCCTACAGATCCAATCCTCACTCCTGCAGCAGGAGGATTTGGTATACCACCATCACCACCTCCTTCATCGCCTTCCTCTTCTGGAGAAGAATCCTTTGACGAAGGAAGTTCCTCATCCCACCCTTCCACACCACCCACACCTATGGCCAACTCGAACAATATCACCAGACCCTGGCTCGACCAAGTTGCAGTGGCCATACCTGGGCCTCAACATCCTTTACCCAAACACCCAGAGAAATGGCTCCCTAAATTTGACCCGGACTCCAAGCAGTTAGTTCAAGATCACATCAAAAATTTTATTTTAGCCATTAGACTCCGTAGTGTTGAGAATGAAGATGAAGTCTGTAGATTGTTTCCCTACACCTTTGAGGGCAATGCCTCTACCTGGTACTTTTCCCAGTAGCCCCACACCATCGTGTCATGGGAGAAATTTGAATCCTGTTTCCTTGAGAAGTTCAGAGACCACAAGTCTCCTGAAGTTCTAGTCATGGAGATTTATAGTTTAAGAATGAACCCCAAAGAAAATATCAAAGAATTTAATCAAAGGTTCTTGACACTAAAGAACTGGATCCCTACAGATTCAATGCCTGCCGAGAATCTTATTATCTCTTATTACACGAAAGTATTACATCAAAACATAGCCATTTGGGTAAAGAGATCCAAGAAAGCTAGATTGTTAGAAGCCTTCGAAGAAGCCAGTCAGATCAAGAAAGACATCCTCAGCTTAAAAGACACTACTAGAAATGAGACAGAGACTAGTTCATCTTCCAAAAAGAAAATTGAAATCCTCCCTAGACCTTCCCAAAACAAATCTCAACCCGAGAGTTCTGATTTAGAAAACTTACAGAAAGTCGTTCAAAAATTGTCCAACCAAGTTATAGATTTGGAAAGGTCAACTGAAGAAGATTCTTCGAGGAAAAGGCCTTACAAACCCCCTTTTAGGAATCCTTTCCCCACCAACCGACCTAATTCAAATACTGAAGGCCTAAATCTAGAAAGCCTGCAATTTGCAATTCAAATGATTCTCGAAGCACACGATAACTTGATTCCTCCTAAGGTTCCTGAAGAAGTAGTTGAACAAGAAACGCTAGAAGAAGATGAATCCTCTCCTAATATTTTTGGACATTTTTTGGATAGCATTTTTCAAGCTAATTTCGAAACAGTGCATCCTTACAATACTAGGAGAAAGACAACAAATAAGCCTTCTTCTGAAATCACTATGACTTTTCCTCCAAAATACTCTAAATCAATTAAGACTAAATAGAATTCAGTAAACCCAAGTTTACATTATGATTTGGTTGAAGATCTAAAGAAGCTTACGGATAACATTTATGTTTATGAATTATTAAAATTCCCTTTTCTTCTGCAAAAAATTCCACAAAATATTGCAGAGAACATGAAAAATAGCAATCCAAATAGCAGCAAAGGTGTTCAAAACAACCCCAAAACTCCTCGAAAGACCTCCCCAAAAACTACATCCGAGCCTCATGATAAAAGATACCTTCCTGTAAATAATGTAACAAATGTGGATAAACCAGTTTCAGAGGCTGCAAGTAAAAGGAAACAATCTTCCACTGTTAGTACTCACAGAAATGTCCCTCCATTTTTGTTAACTTTTGAAAAATTCAATAGAAATGTACACAACTGTATGGTAGATTTAGGTGCGTCATCTAACATAATTCCTTGGTCTGTTTGTCAAAAGATTAATGTCGAAGTTCAACCATCCATCTTGATTGAACTAGTGTTAAAGTGATAGGCGAATTAAGAAATGTGCTTATAAGATTGTCATCTAATCCTAAAGTTCATCAAGTGATTGATATTATTGTTGTAGATATACTAGAATTTTATGGTTTGTTTTTAAGTAGAGACTCGTCAGAACAATTACATGGCTATTTTGCAACAGATTGGTCTCACCTGTGGCTACCCGAGAATGGAAAGCCCAACTGAATCAAGGTAAATCATGAACGTTATCTGAAGTTCACAGTGACTGATTTAAATGATCCTAATGAGCCATTCACTCCTTCTGTCGATTCACCCGAAATACAGGGAATGGATACTTTCTTCCGTAATTTCATGCCCGAAACTTCCACTATCACTAACCCATAACAGTGGTCTGAAATTTTGACATATACGCAGCCAACAACTTCTTCTCAGTGGACACATGCAACCGACGAATATCAAATATGGTCTCTGTACTTTGATGGGTCAAAATCCAAGGAAGGAGCTGGTGCAGGTTGCATGCTCATCGATCCAGTAGGTAATGAGACTCTAATTGCTTGTCAGTTAGAATTTGAATGTACAAACAACACAACCGAATATGAGGCACTCCTGCAAGGTCTCAGAAAAGCATTAGATATGGCCATTCAAAATTTGACTGTCTTTGGTGATTCAAAAATCGTGGTTAGACAGGTAAAAAATTCTATCCACTGTTTATCTCCACACCTTAAAAGCTACCAAACTGAGGTATGGAATTTGATAAATAAGTTCATAAATTCTATTTCTAGATTGAATAATTTGGAAGCTGATTTGTTAGCTAACGTCGCCTCAAATTTTTTTCCTACAGAAGGCTTATCTCTAAATGCATTCTCCATCGAACTATTGTTTAGACCATCCGTCCCAGACAACATCATGAATTGGAGAGTCTTCAATGATGATCAACAGATTATAATTTTTTTGCATATGGAAGAAACTTTCCAGGGCGCGGTGATCGACGAAGGTACTCATGACAAAAATCTTCATGACTTTATGGTAATACCAGATCCAAGATCTCCAGAATCTTAATCAGACATGGTAAATTCTATCCCGAAATATGTAGTTAGGTTAGAAAAATTTTATGATCTTCACGACAAGTTCAGAAAATCAGTGAACTATAAAATGAATAGTTCCTCTTTGACTCATGAAAAAGTAAATCTAGGAACTTAAGACAACCCACAGTGCATTAATTTAGGGGTGGGGTGTTCTGAGCAAGAAAAAGATTCTTTTATTAAGTTGTTTAAGGAATTCAAAGATGTTTTTTCCTGGACATACGATGAGTTGAAAACCTTTGATCCTAACATCATACAACATGTTATCCCTATGAAACCCCAAACCCAACCTTTTCAACAAAAATTAAGGAAAATGCACCCAAAACTCGAACCAACAGTCAAGAAGGAATTAAACAAACTCTTGAATGCTAAGATAATATTCCCAGTTAGGCACACACAATGGGTCTCTAATATTGTCCCTGTCTGAAAGAAGAGTGGTGAAATCTAACTATGTGTCAATTTTTGAAATCTTAACCGAGCATCTGATAAAGACAACTACCTTGTCCCTCCTGTTAGCACTCAAAAACGCACCGCCATTTTTTATGGAAAGATGCCTAATCTTGTAGCAACATTTTCGATAGCTTTCTGAGCTCCAAATGCAGATCTGAAAGCAACATTGGAAAGTTCAAGATTTGTAGATGTCGATCGACTATTTAAACATGCAAAACAGACTCTCCATGACTGAGAAATTTGATTTTGAAAAAATATGCACTTTCACCAGTGCAGAAGGCAGAATTTTGAGTAGTTAGTTGTGGAAAGTAGTGACTTTCAACAGCGCAGGAGAAGATTTTTCAGGCAAGTGCGCTGTTGAAAGTTGTCATGGCCAGAATAGACAAGTTTTTGCCTAGATCAAACATTTTTGGGTTTGAATGGTTTGAATCCCTCTTTAATAAGCTGGTTATGAATTATCAAATCAAAATCTGAAGGCCATTCTTGGAGATGAAAGTCAAAAGGGCATTTTTTGACTAGATTTAGTGATTTCCAAGGAAAAAATGATAGGGATTCTTGGCACACATCATCAAATTCAAATTCCACTTTCAAAGGAACATATCAAAGAGCCTTGGAAGGCTAGGCTACACTTCATCAACTTTCAACCAATGTTTGAAGACCAAAAGATAGAGGTTGACCTCATCTTGAGGATCTCTCCTTATCTTTTGTGAATTAGTTTTGACTTTCTATTTTTAGAATATCAGATCCATTATTTTAGGATCTGAAAATTGATTGTAATAAGCTATAAAGCCAAATATATTTGGAGGACTAAGAGGTTTGATTCTGGATGCAGTAATACTCTTTTTTGTACTCAGACATTTCATTGCTAATACAGATCACAGGTTCCTTTCCATTTTGGTATCAGTTTTTCATATTTCTTCTTCACTGTTATCTTGTTGTCAAACCTTGAATAGTTGTTATCCTATTGTTTGGTTCATGACATTATAATCAGTTTCTTTAGTTGTTTATTAGACCCTCCTTTGCACTGGTTTGTGAACAATATTTTCTTCGTCCACTGAAAGCTATTTTACTATTTAACCAATCTTGGAGAGCACTGCCTATTTGTTTACCATTTTGATGTCTGAATGCCATAAGCTAAATTGAGTTATCCCATTGATCCATATTTACAAAATACAAAAACATTCATTTCTTAAGTTACCAAGCACCTTTGGTCTAAAACCACAAAGGGTTTCTTGGAGTGATAACAAATTGGCGCCGTTGCCGGGGAGACGAGATTGAAGCTCAGCTTCCTTGGGAGACGACAAGAGATAGCTTTGATGATAGAGAAAGCTTGGACATCATTTGGTTGTAATCATCTATCTGGCGACTCCATGAAGGACGAATTTAGTGGCGACTCCATGAAGGATGGATCTGTTGGCGACTCCACTGGTATATAAATGAATCAGATCTTAGTAAAGAGATATGCGTTCTGTGATTTTTCAAGCATTGTTGGTTTCCCTAATCAAGTACCTACTAGAGATGAATGGGAGAGAATTCTTCGTAGATTTCAAGGAGAAGAGTGGGAAGTGCCAGCTGAACATTTGCTGGACTTTCATGACTACATGCATCGGTTGCAGGTAGTGCATGAGGATGTTCAGATCTGGCTCTTTTGTTTTTCATTAGAAGGGATTGCTCGTGATTGGTACCGATATTTTCCTAATGCAAGTATCAGTTCTTTGGAAAAATTTCATGTTGCCTTCCATTTGTTTTGCAAAAACAAGTTTTCAACTGATATTCTTTATCCAGAATGTTATCATGAATTTAGTGTTCTAAACAAAGATTTAAACAATTATGAAAAAATTGTTGCAGCAGAAGATATTTCTCGTCATGATCAAGAGATTGGTCATCCTCATCATGATAACCATAGTGATGCTTTTGTTATTGCATCAAATGCATCTCCTGACTTATGTTGTCATGAAGAGGAGATTGTTCCCGTTGAAAATTTGAAAGGTGAAGAGGAGATTTTAATATCAGCAAGTGACAGTTTCAGATCTGCAGAGGATGAGGAGGCCATCCTACCATTTCCAGATTTGAAGGGATTGTCTAATCTTCAGCTAGAACACGAGAATCATGATCAAGAAGGTGTTGATGTTGTAGTTGATACTAGTCATGAGTCTTTTGATCTTAATTACAGAGAAGACCCAAATCATGGGGTTGAATCTGCAACACATGTTATGGGTAGCCCACATTTTTCAGATTTACAGATAAAGGCAAATTGCAGCACTTATGAAAAGAGTGATGGTGGCAAGGAACTGAACAGTCCAGATCAACAGTCTATTGTATATGTTTCTCCAACAGATCTCGAGCAGCCTGCATTCAACAATGTGATTAGTAAAGGTAGTTTTCATTACCTTTTCAATTTACAGTTGGAGCAGCATTCCAAAGAGGTATTCCTTGACGTTTTTAATGACCCTATCACTGATTATTTAGAATTTATGAACAACATAAATGTTAAAATATTTCCTTTAGAAGAAGGATGGTTCTGTCATCCTTTTAAAATTCATTTCTGCATTCTGGGCATTCCTTTACTTTTCAGGTCAAGATCTATCATGATGCCTGTAAATCAGTTTCTAACATGGCTGTATTGGAAGTATGCTTTTACTTGATCAATATACTTCTATTGGCTAGATGTAGGAGTAGATAGAAAATCACCTCGTCATCGAGCATGAGATATTTTTCAATCTAGTAGTTTTTAGCAGGAACTCAGATGCTCCCCCTGTTGTGCAATTTCCATTTCAATATACAGTCATTGTACTTCCTAAAGAAAATTTCGAGAAAGGATCTATTTCCCTAGACAGGACAAAGTATTCACTTAAACGGAGGTTGAAAATACGCACACTGTAGTATGGAGTAGCGAGAAATCTCAAGGAGTTGTATGACAGTGCTGATACAGAAGTTATACTTTCTATCCTGGTTCACAAGGTGATTTCATATTCCTTGGAGCAAGGTGTGAAGGAGGGAAGATTGTTACTACATGACTGGCTTGTCATTCTCATAGTTCAATATAATGATGTCCACAAGATTGTTGAATGTGGGAATCCCGGTACCACTGGTTCGCTTGATGATTGCATATTCACAGTTGGCCATCATCTATATACAATGTATCCATTGTAATATCTACAGTATTGTCCTCAAACTCTAGTCCAGTGCACCTTCAAGCACTTGTGCCAGTTCCTAATAGAGTTTTATGGTTATTATCTTGAAAGAGAACCCTGTATGGCTTGTGGCTGTCCAGAAGTGTCTTATACAGAATGAAGTTGGACAATCTGAAGTCTAAGACCAAGTTCACTGAAAATCAAATTATTGTCAAAATTCACAGTGTCCACATTGCAGTCACTATGTAAAAGATTAACATGGTATTTGTAGCAATTCCCACGAAAATGCGTATTAATGGAGACACCTGTCAGTCACTAGAAACACAATGTCATTCAAAGTTTGCGGCTCGTCGTATTCAACGTCCAAAGATAGAATACAAAGGTGGATCGATCATGATGAAAAGAGGGCTCTGTGGAGCTATTCCTGGTGTGAATCAGATCAATCCTGTGATTCTCTCATATAGGCGCGAAAAATCGGCTCCAAATCCGTTTAAGTGGCAAAGGATGGTCGAAATTCTAGTATGACAAGAAAACTCATCATACAGGTGTGAGTTCTTCACAAATTTGAGAGAGCTTCCATCACTAGAGCTGGTGGGTTCATTGCCTCCCATATTGCCCAGAGATTGAAATATGAAGGACACTACATTATTGCCTCTGATTGGAAAAACAACAAGCGCAAGACTAAGGATATGTTCTGCAATGAATTCCGTCTTGTGGATCTCGGAGTTATGAACAATCTCTTGGCTGTTACCAAAGGAGTTGACCATGTTTTCAACTTGGCGACAGGCATGGGTGGTATGGGATTCATTCAGTCTAATCACTCTATTATCATGTACAACAACACCATGATTAGCTTCAACATGCTTGAAGCTGCCCGAATCAATGGAGTTAAAAGGTTTTTTCTATGCTTCTGGTGCATGCATCATCCTGCATTCAAACAATTGGAGACCAACGTCAACTTAAAGGAGTCTGATGCTGGGCCAACTGAGCCTCAAGATACCTATAGCTTGGAAAATCTTTCCACGGAAGAATCGAGCAAACGTGGTCCTTTACATTCATTAATGAATGCGTGAAGAGTGTCCTAAGGTTAACTAAATCAGACTTTAGAGAGCCAGTGAATATTGGCAGTGATGAAATGGTCAGCATGAACGAGATGGATGAAATGGTGTTAACTTAGCAAAAGCATCTCCAAGAATTGAGCATATATCAGGACACAATGTTGTGATATCGGAACTGGTTGCAGAACTTGAACCTCGGACCTGAAGTTGTTGGTAATAACAAGAAAAGTTTGTCCATGCACTTTCACCCATGCCTGCATCAATGATGTTTGTATCTGAGCTTTCTGCATGCTGTCATTTCCATATCCAAAATATGCAGACTGTAGGTTTGATTTTCAATAGCTCTATGTTTATCTTCTATGTTCTTGAGGCAGAAGCAGAGGCATTTAATCTGGGATGTGTTGTAAATGATGCTTGGACTTTTTTAGAGATTCATTCATCAATAATATCTGGAGAATAAAATTTTGGCTTCCTTACATTAATTCCATGCATAGTTTTAACTAAGCACTGAGTAAAGTCCAATGTGACCGATGCCATGGTGAGATGCAAGAAATTTTCCAGGGAATTTGAAGCATTAAGAATTCACAAAATTTGCGATGGAGCTGCCTACTGTAAGTCCCAGAATATTGTTGTCTGGCCTTGCAGGTTCTGAGATATACCAGGAGATGCTAGTAAAGGCTTTAGCAATGATGGAAGTGGGTAACATGCTTAAATATAGCATTTGGATGCATGCACTATCTGTACAACCATACAACTGGTGGCAGCCAACTGACTGGTGCTTTGCTCTTGATTATTTTGCTGTATAACCTATATGTCATTGAGAACAGAGTTTTTACATGCAGAAACCAATATTACATTAACAGAGTGAATGAGATTGGCCCTGTTGAATCCCTGCTTAAGCTTTTGGGTTCTGAAAATGATATATTTGTTCTTGCTGAAGCAGATGGTGCACTACAAGCTCTTTCTTCCAAATTAGACAGCGCAAAGAGATCTTTGGTGGATGCAGGTGGCTTTCCTGTTTTCATCAGTGCAATTTTAGTTCCTTCAAAGGAGTTTTCCTGTGGAGCACCTGTCCAAGCTTTGCAAGAAAATGCTATGGCTGCTTTAGCTCAAATTTTTGGTGGTATGTCTTCTTTAGTGCATAGTCTTGGAGATAACATTAGAATTTGTAGGAATGATGTTCAAGTTACTGATATAATTGGTGCTTTGACTTATGCATTGAAGGTGTTTAATGAGCAAGGCTCTGTAGATTCAGTTAATGTAGTTGAATTAGAGAGTCTACTAATTAAGCAGCTCGAACCATCTATCTCTAGGCTCGTGTAGAGATGTGTAGTTGAATCCTTGTCTTCCTTGTATGGAAATGATTACCTTCACATAACCTTTTGTCATACAGAAGCAAAGAAATTGCTTGTTGGACTGATAACTACAAGTGATAGTGAGGTGTAGATCAAGGACAATGTGGATGCAATCAGTTATTATGAAGTTCACCCTCTTACTGTTATTGTTCATAGTGGGACAAAGCCTAGCAAATTGGTCACTCTAAAATTTCAATACTTGCTAAAGCTGCATGTTGTTTGTGTCGAGGTTGATGGTATGCAAGGAGGCAGTCAGAACAATTTTCTTATAGACTTGTTTCCAGATAGCACTGGGATTGAACTTCCTCATCAGATAGGTAAACTGTGTTCAGGTCTCAACTTTGCATATGATGAGAAAAGAGCACAAAGGCCATTTAAATGGGTTCAGCACTTGGCAGGCATTGACTTTTTTCCCAAAGCTCCTCCATTTCTTGCTGATAACATATCTGAAATTGAAGAAGCTACAAAAGGTGCATCAACCTTGGCAGTGATGAATATATATAGACAACTACATCTGTGCACTATTTTTGTTGAATACCATATCTGTATTTGGTTGTGGCTTACTGGCATCTGGGGTTGGCATTGGCTACTGGATCTATGGCTTTACAAATATCTGTTACCATTCATTTTATCCTCTTTTTGTATATGTAACTTTTCTTGCAGGTCTTTTCCAGGAAGAAGATTTACACTTGAAGGATGTCTGTAATGCTCTGCAAGAGAAAGAGTAAAGACATATCATCAAAAGACCCACATATTGTCAAAGCATTCCTTGAGACATCCAGTATGGTGCAATTCAGCTTTGACTCTGCTGATCCTGGAACATGGGAAACTGCTGCATTAGAGTGCAAGACTAGGTTACACGCATTGATTAACATGAGAAGTTAAGCTTGAGTAGCTTCACATGTTAGGGAAATAAAATAGGATAAATCAAACAGTCACCAAGAAAATTAAGTGCAGAACAGAGAAGAGGGATATTCTTTTTTGCATAGGTAATCGAGATTCATCAATTTTGATTTTTGGGTAAGTTTCTATTTTCGGTGGTTTAGGTGAGCCCGTGTGTGTGCTCATTAACCACCAAAAAGGATGAATGAATCCATGGCCCAATACTAAAGGCAGAAGGTCTGCTAGGTTCTTGGACACCTCACATAAATATATCCATCCCAGTTGGAGCCAGATGTTAGCACTCAAAAACGCACCAACATTTTTGATGGAAAGATGCCTAATATTGTAGGGAAATTTTAGATAGCTTCCCGAGCTCCAAATGAATATCTGAAAGCACCATTGGAAATTTTAGGATTTGTAGATGTCGATCGACTATTTAAACATGCAAAACGGACTCTCCATGACTGAGAAATTTGATTTTGAAAAAATCTTCACTTTCACCAGCGCATAAGGCAGAATTTTGACTAGTTAGCTGTGGAAAGTAGTGACTTTTAACAGCACAGGAGCAGATTTTTCAGGAAAGTGGGCTGTTGAAAGCTGTCACGGCTAGAATAGCCAAATTTTCACCCAGATCAAGAATTTTTGGGTTTGAATGGTTTCAATCCTTCTTTAATAATCTGGTTATGAATTATCAAATCAAAATATGAAGGCCATTCTTGGAGATGAAAGTCAAAAGGGCATTTTTTGACTAGATTTAGTGATTTTCAAGGAAAAAATGATAGGGATTCTTGGCACACATCATCAAATTCGAATTCCACTTTCAAAGGAATAGATCAAAGAGCCTTGGAAGGCTAGGCTACACTTCATCAACTTTCAACCAATGTTTGAAGACCAAAAGATAGAGGTTGACCTCATCTTGAGGATCTCTCCTTATCTTTTGTGAATTAGTTTTGACTTTCTATTTTTAGAATATCAGATCCATTGTTTTAGGATATGAAAACTGATTGTAATAGGCTATAAATCCAAAGATATTTGGAGGACTAGGAGGTTCGATTCTGGATACAGTAATACTCTTTTTTGTACTCGGACATTTCATTGCTAATACAGATCATAGGTTCCTTTCCATTTTGGTATCAGTTTTTCATATTTCTTCTTCACTGTTATATTGTTGTCAAACCTTGAATAACTGTTATCCTAATGTTTGGTTCATGACAATATAATCAGTTTCTTTAGTTGTTTATTAGACCCTGCTTTGCACTGTTTTGTGAACAATCTTTTCTTCATCCACTGAAAGTTATTTTACTGTTTAACCAATCTTGGAGAGCATTGTCTATTTGTTTACCATTTTGATGTCTGAATGCCATAAGATGAATTGAGTTATCCCATTGATCCATATTTACAAAATACAAAAACATTCATTTCTTAAGTTACCAAGCACCTTTGGTCTGCAACCACAAAGGGTTTCTTGGAGTGATAACACCTCCCATGGAACAAATCCTTCAACAGGTATCCATTTCTGAAAGATTATCCTTGTTGGATGGTTTTTCAGGGTATAACCAAGTCCTAATGTCCCCTCCAGACCAACTCAAAACCACCTTCCACACTCCATGGGGTACCTACACTTATAGAAAGATGCCCTTTGGACTCATAAATGTCGGTGCCACTTTTCAGAGAGTGATGGACATCACTTTTCGAGGCTTGATCAATCAATCTATCGTGGTTTACCTGGATGACGTCATTGTCTTCTCGAAAAATAAACAAGACCATCTAGCTCATTTAAGATCCATTATACAGTGATGTTGTAAGTACGACATTTCTGTGAATCCAAAAAAAAATATCTTCGTAGTAGAACAAGGTAAACTCCTCGGATTCATTGTATCGAGCAAAGGGATGATTATCAATCTTGAAAGAACTCAAGTCATTTCGAAACTGCCCCCTCCCTCATCAAAAAAGTCCATGCAATATTTCTTAGGTCAGATAAACTTTGTTAGGAGAATCATCCCCAGATTTTTAGAAATGGTGAGACCATTACAAAACCTAATAAAAAAGGATGTATAATACCATTGGGGGCCTTTAGAAAGATAGGATTTTGATTCAATAAAAAATTCCATAATAGATGCTCCTTTTCTAGTGAGCCTCGACTTTTCACAAGACTTCACCTTCTACACATTTTCCTCTAACCGTTCATATGCTGTCGTCCTAACTCAAAAGAACGTTGAAAACAATGAAGTGCCAATCGCCTTTATGAGCTCAACCTTCAAGGGGGCAGAACTTAATTACCCAGCAGTAGATCAACTAGCCTATGCTATTTTCAAAGCAGTAAAGCACTTCCGATCTTATCTATTGAAATCAAGGACGAATATCATTGTCCCTTACCTGGTTGTTAGAAATCTTTTGGTACAGAAAGAACTAGGAGAAAAAAGGGCAAACTGGGTCACATCCTTGCAAGAGTATGACATAGAAATCACCCCAGCACAAATAGTAAGAGGCCAAGGTTTATGCAAGTTGGTTGTTGATTTAGCTGTAGAACAACAAGAGGAAAATGATATGTTAAGTCTAGGACAACACTATCAAAATCAAATCTGTTGTTCACAAAACCCTATTAGTCTGTGGCACGATGACATAAAATTTTGTCTTATACACGGATCAGCTCCCCATCACCTTGATCCCACAAAAATGAGAGCACTAAGATTAAAATCTGCTTCTTTTCAGATGATTAATGGTATTTTGTTTCGTCAAAATTTTGATGGAGTACTAATGTGCTGTCTTGAGAAAGATGAAGCAGAAAAAGTCTTATTGGAATTGCATGCAGGAGAAGCTGGTGGGCATTTTGGTGGAGACACGACTGCCCATAAAGTATTAAGAGAAGGTTATTACTGGCCTACCCTTTTTAAGGACGCTCAT
>ML803782.1:12565-50348 GCA_009831015.1 Picea engelmannii | reverse complement strand
GGGACATCCTGTGATTCAGTAAAACTCATATCTAGGGAGATCTGCTTGAGATCTGAGCCTGAAACTTCTCCCACGGGATTCTCATAGCCCGATCTATATTCTTGGAGAGTTTCAGAGCATTTGGAGGCCTCCTTCATTAGGGCTGAACCTGCTAGGGTTTTAGTCATCCAGTGGGGCACACCATTCAGTGGAGATTTTAGATCTACAATGATAGAGAGGGATCTTGGAGATTCAGGCATCTAGGTTGTTCTTACCATCACCCGATCTATATTCTTGGAGAGTTTTAGATCATTTGGAGATCTCCTTCATTAGGGTCAAACCAGCTAGGGTTTCAGTCATCTAGTGGGGCACACCATTCCATGGAGAATTCATATCTACGGAGTTTGAGAGTGGATTTGGGAATTTGGACATCTGGGTTTTCCTTGCAGTTGCCCGATCTATCATTTGGCATATTTATCGGGAGGATTGGACACTTTTGGTAGCAGGGAAGAATTATTCAGGGCTTCAGCATTCTAGTAGGACGTAACACTTTCTAGCTTGGAGGTTGAGCATTAGTACGGCTCAGATCTGCTTGATTTAGTCTTCATTGTATATCCAGCCTTTGGAGGCTCATTTTGTATTGTCGGGAGCATTTTGTAGCAGCTCATATCTATTGCTTGTACGACCATCTGAGGTTTATGCCATATCGACGATCTATTGTATTTATCTTACATTGCTCATAATAAAAAGGTCAGATCTTTGCTTGTGCTTCTACATCTTGAATATATTGTGATCTCCATGTGTTGATGAATCTTGTATGCACTTAAAAACTCAATAAATTAGTAGTAGTTAGTGATTCCAAGAAAGAATTCGGCTTGGGATCATTACAATAAATTTACATACCCTATCTTTGTTCTTGCAAGAAGTCTGGAAAAGTCTGTTCCTTTGGGCTGGGTTCTCTGCCTCTTTCTCCGGCGTTAAGAGAACTTTTCTCATCATCAGTGATCTTCATCCCTTAGCATCCTCTGCCTCAACATTCCATCCTTGTGCTTCGTAAATGTGAGTTTCACCTCCTTCTTTATTTCTATTTGGACATTCATAGGATTTGTGTCCATTTTTTCCATAGGTAAAGAAGTTTATTTCTCCACCTCTTCCTCTTCCTCTTCCTCTAGTTCGAGGAAAAGAATTCTTATCAGCATACTTCCCTCTTTGTGAGCTTCCACCTCTCTCAGTTTGAGTTTGAGTTTTCTTCCACTCTTCTTTAGGTTTCTGATTTCTGTCTTGGGAAATTGTTTTGCCTCTGGCTTGACTTCTACCTCCACCTCTCTGACCTTGCTTCCAGCTCAACTTCTCTTCAGCTTTCAGAGCCATCTGATAAGAAACCTCCACATTCTGAAGGCTCATCATGTTCATCTCATCATGAATGTCATACTGTAGACCATTCATGTACCTGGAAACCTTTTCATCATCACTTTCTCGATGACGTGCCCTGTTGTTGATCCTGTAGGACTCTTCAGTGTATTATTTTACTAACATCAACTTCTGTCTCAAGTTCTGCATCCTCCAAAACAGAGTGATTCGATAATCCTTGGGTATGAATTTATCTTTCATCTTTGCAACCATTCTATCCCAAATTTTGATTTTTTGCTTGCCTTTGTTGCGTCTATCAGCCTGCAGTTCATCCCACCATAATGTTGCATGCCCTTTAAGTCTTGCGATAACATGTTTAACCTTTTTATCTTCCTCAACATACTTATAGTCAAAGTACTTATCCAGAGCTCTAATCCAGTCTATAATCTCTTCAACGTCCAGGTTTCCTTCATATACTAGAATGTCCATTTTTTCTCTGGCACCTATCCTAGCAATAGCCCTGAATAGGCATTCATCTTCTATTTCTTCGGCTGTGATATCCCCAGTGTTGACTGTGTGCCTCTGTGTTGTCTCCATGGCATCAAGCCTGGCACATAGTTCGCACATTTATCTTTCCACTACTGGATAAGGCATTGGTCTATCTCTTCTTCTTGGCGGCATGGCTAAGAAATATTCTTCCTTCCTATTCTACAAAAAACAAAGAACATTTTCTGTTCTCTGATACCACAACTGAAGAAGAACCTCCAACCTACAGGTCGAGATCCGCTCACAGGATTGTTCAAATCTCCCTCTCTGAGCTGAAGTGGCTTTGTTGGATTCCTATCAGAACCTTCAATAATTTCGATCCACAGGTTCTTATGAATTGAGCCTGCGTGGAAAAATACCAGGTGCCAACTCAAAACCCCTAGGCCAAAATAACGTCATGCCCGTTTCTAAATTTAGGACTTTAATTTTCTTTCCTTTTCAGGATTTCGTATTTTTCGATTTCACGAATCTTGTTGTTGAGGTTCTAGACCTTTCCACCTTTTGAAACCCGAAATGTCGATCTTCCTAAAATGCTTGGCCTCATCCTCCTACGTAGCTATATCGTATTTCACGACTTCAGGAGTTTTGGAATGAGGAATCCCGATCTTTTTTCTTCGCAACTGCAGAAATTCCAAAACCCAAAACATTCATCAAAATAATGGCTTCTATCAAAAAAATTTCTCTTTCGAGTTTTCAGAATTCACGATTTCGCGAGTCTTGATGTAAAGATTCTGGCTCTCTCTATCCTCCACAAACCTTGAATCCCAAAACAATATCTTCAACGGGATCAATGGCTATGAGCCTCCCTTTGATCCGACGGCCTGCATGATTTCAGACTTTTAGGTACCGGGAGTCCAAGACTCTCGATCCCAGAACACTATCCTCTCAGGTTCCCGAACCCCAAAACACTGAATTGTCGAAATGCCACTTCACAATATCTCGCATTTCACAATTTCATGGGTTCTCATGTGAAGTGCCTAAATTCTTTTCAATGGGAATGTCGAAATCCCGATTCCCTAAATGTCAAAATACCACTTCACAATATTCCAGATCTCACAACTTCAAAATTTTAAGTGCAAGGGCCCAAGCTCCTTGTCCTCAGGACTTTCAGTATTCTGAACTCTGATTTACTGAAATCACGAAATTCACATAAAGTTCTATTGCGACTTGTGACTTCCAGTCTTTCACTCCACTGTGTCCCAATTGCTTGTCCTTAGGACCTCCAAAATGTAGAACTCCAAAATTCTGAAATTTCTGCTCCTTGCCTTCACATGCGATAATCCACTTCGTTCTTCGGGAGTCTGAACGACCAAGGGTTTCTTCCAAACTTCTGACTTCCAACTCCCGATATGCCGAAATTTTATCGACGATATAAAAGTCGCGATGACTGGTCCATACTGGATCCTGTTTTTCAAAGGATGAACTCCTCCAATCTCTTAAATTCTCCCCAACTCTCCCAGATCCTACGGTCCTCACTATTTCACAGATTCTCCACAGAGAATTTTGACCATCCGATTCTTTCCTCAAGAACCTCCGGGAAATGAACTAATTTCCCCTCACCATGACCTTCCTTCTACAAAGCAACTTCACTTTGCCTCCCTTTGAATACTTCAAAGGAACTACCCCTTCTGAGCTTCTCTAATAAATTCAAGTCTCGAAAAAGGGCCTATGCTCGCAATCCTCATGGTAGACCTTCAAATACTTCTGTGTATTTGAACTCTCGACTCTGTGCACCTCCTGCAATAGTAGTCTCTCTCTCTTTTCTACCTTAGTTAACAATTTTCTAAGGACTTAGCTAGCCTGTGCATGCCTTGCATGGCTCCTGTGCTCCACTTGCACTTATATTGAAATGAGAACAATGGTATTCCTCCTGAGCTTTCAGAGATGAACTCTGAGTCTTTGTCAATGCACTCCTTGCAGACATCTCACTGCACTCCTTGCAGGAACTTCTCTCACCTAGGATGAGAAACAATTGAAACTCATTTCATCTCTCTCAGAATATAAACATTCAAAATTCAACATACATTCACACATAGCATAATAACAAGTGCATGACAGAGAGAGTAAAAAACTGTAAGCAGACCATTCATCATGTATACATAGAAAACATCATAACACCATGAATCTGAATCAAATCTTCATATATTAATTCAAGCTTTTGTACATGGGTTCTCCTCTACAACTCTTCTTCTACATCTCTCTTCTTCTCTATGCTAATGTGCTTAATTGATCTAATCCTGATTGATACAATGATACAAAGATGAGGGTGTCTATAGTCGTTTTCCCTCATGTTCCTAAAACTGTCTAATCTGGAATTTAAATATACCTACTTTCATTAACTATGCATAAATTCCTTAACTTTCTACAGATGAGAGCAATCGCTCATGATCTATTTACAATATGCAAGTACGCCTCCTTTTAACCATTACATTTAATTTTTTCAAAAATATCTCAAAACATGAGAAAATGTGTGTTGCGCTTTCCAGCTGTCTTATGCCTTCATGCTCACTTGGTTGGCTTCTTACGATGCTCTTGCATCAATTAGTCTCCTTTTCCTTTCCTTTATCATTTTTCATATTCAATTTCTCATAATGATTCCCCTTTGTTTTTGTAGCATTTTGGGCTTTAATTTACCTTTCCCAAGGCCTAGACTAGATTCAGTATGATGTTGTAGTCACATTGGTAGGTGATGCTAAGGTAGGGGTTTACATATGATATTGATGCAAAAACCAAAACTGCATAAGAATATTCACCATAGGACCCAAATATATTTGATCTCATACCATAAATATTTCCCCACAATTAAACCAAAGAACACTTTTGGAGTCAAGACACCCATAGTTTGAATTACAACATGGATGAAAAAGGCTCCAAAAATGATAGTGATACCAATGCAGCTAAACCAATACTAGCAAAAAACAAAAAATCTCAATTCTTTACAATGTAATCAGAACTGAAGTTAATACCAATATGATTTATCTAATGCCCGTAGTGGTTTGGTCTAGTGGCTAACGGACGTGTTGTTAAGGCGTTTGTGTTGCTAAGAAGGTCACGAGTTCAAACCTTGTCTTATCTGGAGACCATGCTTGCGGGCGATGTGGTTATCCCTAGGGTTTATAAGGAAGTCAACAATATTTGACCCCGTGTCATGCGCGTACGACACCACTGACGTTATCGATTCCCATACACACACACACACACACACACACACACACACACACACACACACACACATATATATATGTATGTATGTATGTATGTATATGAATTATCTAATGGTTTTATTACTTCTAGAGTTGGTCACTGATAATAATACTTTCCAACACTTTGTAATTGTGCTCCAAACTTATCACCAAATCATGCCTAAAGTTTCCATAGAACTATAATTAAAAATTATGATGATGGAGTGAGGCCGATATAACCAAATTATGTTATGATTATCCAATAAGTACTCTGCGATACCATTACTTTGATTAGTGGATTCCTCTTATGAAATCGTACCCCCAACATTTTAGTTTTTATTATTTCCCAATCGTCATGAAGTCGTTTCAAAAGTATAGAGTATATTATGAACGAGTGAAAAATATTACCTTTGAAATCATCAAGTTTGATTAGACTTCATAAACAAAATATAGTGTTTTAGAAAACCCGAAGGCATATATCTTGCAAAACAATGAATTGGTACCATTTGGGTGCTACCAAACCATGGAATTGTGATGTTGAAACAAAAATGTAGTACTGTAGAAGTGGATGGATATTCCTTGTAGTATGTAAGAACACAAATGTTTTTTTCCTATGACTATGCCACTGGAAATAATTCTCATTATTCAATTTGAAAATACAAAACCAACTCCTGAACTATTGTTACAAAATACCTACTATACAATAAGAGTATGGGCTTTGGGATAACCTTAACTACAAAATGGAATTAATTTCAGCTCCATTTTTATTTTCTCTGTTGAATTAGGACTCCTCCTTGGCTTCATAGTCTCCAAAGACAGGATTAGGGTGGATCCCTTAAAGTAAAATCCATTCTATCTTTACCTCCTCCCAACAACCTCACTCAACTGCAAAGTTTGCAAGGGAAGGAAAAATTTCTTCGTCGTTTCATTTGTAATTACATCGAACTCACTAAAGGATTTATGAGATTGTTGCAAAATGATACCCATTTTATCTTGGATGAAATTTCTCAACTCTCATTTGATTCCCTTAAGAATTCCTTAACAAACACACCTCTTTTGCACCCATCAGATTATGCAAGAGACTATATCCTTTATTTGACTACCTCTACTTCCACTATTTCTATGGTGTTAGTACAAGAAGATAATGACGATGATGAACATGTGATATACTATCTGAGTAAGAGAATATCTAGTTCTGATCTCTAATATTTGCATGTCGAAAAGTTAGCTTTGGCCATAGTTATTTCCATCCAGATATTTCGCCATCACATCCTGTTACACACTACCAAGTTCATCGTGGACTCAAACCCCATGTACCATATTTTGACTCGTCAAGTAATTGGGGGTAAATATTCCAAATGGATCACTATTCTCTAGGAATTCGATCTCGAATTTGCCAAATCAAAAGATAAAAAATTGTTTCTCTTTGCGGAATTGATTTGCGATCTTCCATATACTGATGAAGATATTGAGCTCGATGATTCTTTTCCTAATGAATCCTTGTTCCTCATTAGTACGTTCAATCCTTGGTATGAATATATTCTTCTAGAATTCCAAACACAACATTTTCAGTAGAACATCTCACATGATGAACGATGTTGTATTCGACACCACTCCAAACATTACCTCATCATCGGTGACACATTGTACCTCCATGGAATTGATATTGTAGTACGCCTTTGTTTAACCCAGGATGAGTTTGAACAAGTGTTAAATTATTATCACCTTGGATCTTGTGCTGATCATCTTTTTGGGATGGCTACAACCCAAAAAATATTAGGTGCTGATTATTTTTGGCCTTCTATATTCAAAGATTTCATCGAGGCTATTAAAAAATCCCACCCTATCAAATATTTCAGAATAAATCACGTACCCACCCCTCTCTGATGCATCCCATTGTCCTCGTTGACCCCTTTGCAAACTTGGGCATCAATTTTATGCAATGTAAGACAACCTCAGTTAGGGGGCATAGTTATATCATCATTTTCATTTATTACTTCACTAAATCAGATCAGGATATGCCTACATTACTTAACGATAGATGTATTGCATAAATATTTGATTTTAACCACATCATAGGTTGATTTAGTGTCTTGCAAGCTATTGTCACTGATTGTGGATCACATTTTCATAATTAGATGATGAGTGAATTGCACACCAAGATGGGTTTTCTCCATGAAAACTCATCCCCCTACCATCCTCAGGTGAACGAAAAAGTTGAATCCATCAGAAAATTCCTAAATAACATGCTCCAACACATGATGGGAACAAGCAAAACCTCTTGGCGCTTGCAACTTTTCTCTGCACTCTAGGTCTATCAAACTTCAGTGAAAACTGCAATTGGATTCACACCATTCCATTTGGTATATGACATAGAATCGGTGTTACTTATCGAATGTGAAATCCCTTCATTGAAACTTACCATAGAAATCCTACCTCACACTTATGGTAAAGAAGAAATATTCCTATATTTAACCAAGTTGGATGCAACCCTTCGTGATTCTTCTCTCTTCATCAAGCCGTATAAAAAACAAATGAAAAATCAATATGATAAATCCGTTTGACCTCATGCTTTTGCAGAAGGATATTTGGTCCTAGCTTATGATCAATATTATGATAAGATGGGGGTAGGAAAGTTAGAACCCATGTGGCATGAACCTTATATCATAAAACTTGTTCTAGAAAGAGGCACTTATGAGTTAGTTGACTACGATGGAATATATCTCTGTGAACCCTAAAATGGGATTTACCTCAAGAAGTACTGTGCATAGAATATCCCACATGCGTTCTTTCTACATTATTTTACTATATACTCTTGAATTGGTGTGTCTTTTCTTTCCTGTGCATGAGTTTTGTTTCAGTTTTTTATACTTTTTTGTGTGATTTCATGCACATATGACATCATCCTTTCCCATCTATTTTAGTTCTGTTGATGGTGCTAGTTGACACACCCATAACATTGCTTCTGCAGCTTGGGTCATCTACCACTCCGGTAAGTTAGTAAGTTCGGGAGGAATTGGCCTTGGATCTGCAACCAATAACATGGAAGAATATCATGTTGTCATCATAATCTTAACCAAAGCCTCCTCCCTAGGTATAAATCAATTGATTATCAACCTAGACTCTCAACTTGTGGACCGTCAACTTAATCATGAGTACGCCATTCACAACTTAGTTTTACTACGTCTCCACCTAAGGGTTTGTCATCTTGAGAAATCGTTCAAGTCTCTCCAGTACAGACGCATACTGAGAGAACTCAATACAACTTCAAATTCCTTATCTAATTACATCTTGGATTGGTATCTTGTGTATAGACAAAAAAATTTGAAACACAAATCATATGTACACAAAAAAATCACATAAGATAAAAATGCAACATCGATAGGCGCTAAAAAACTCGTATATACATATATATATATTTGTGTGTGTGTGATAGATTTTTTTTTTTTTAAATACATCATCAAAATGTATATAACAGGGAAAAAAACTCGGGCCTTCATGCCTATAATATCATCATAAAGACTACAAAAATCAACTGAGGACCATAATCATCCACCTGTATCATGTTGTGCTCTTCATATCACACTACTGCGTGTGGCACCCGACGAAGAAAATGGATGAGGATTTCAGGAACCCCAACTGTATGTCATTGTAAGTGTAGAGACACATCTTGCCTCTTGAGGGGTGGGACACCCATCATAAAAATCCAGAGGTTCCCCTCTACCTATTAGAGCCCTCCTTCTATAAGGTTGTGCTTAAATTTTTCCTTTGCATCTCCATAATGCCCCAATGTCAGGATATCCAATGGGCATGATGAACCTCTATTTGGATGATGAAAACAAAATATTTTAGATTCTTTGTTGTACAACCCAAAAAAATATAAACTAAAAAAAGAAGAAAAATGTGTGTTTCAAGGTTATGTGTTGTAGCTGATGCATCCCATTGGATGCCCTCGGGATGTACCAGGTCAACACTAACTCTGAAATCTACCCTAGCATAGGGGAATTCCTCAATAACTGCCAACTGCCTCCTCCACCATGTGAATAAGTCAACAATGAATGTGAATGTTGAGGGATCATTCCCCAACCTAGGCGAAAGGCTGGTCCACCTCTCCATACGAGGCTCATTCATGGGATTTGCTATCAATGCAACCTGTGGCTACATCTAAGGGACCCCCTCTAAGAAAAATGAAACCAGAAAGGAACCGTATCCAAACTATTTTTGTCTATTAGTCTTGCATTTGGATATTTTTTCTTTGACATTTATGAGGAACCTTTCATTCCAATTGAAAAATATATGTTCTAAAAATTGTAAAGCATAAGAGATATATTATTTCAAAGATAAGTGAGCACTGGTACTCCCTGCCAACTTGGTGATTGAAAATAGAATGGATTGAAGTGTTAAATATCTCAAATCATTTATCAAAATCCATCCACCCACCAATGACAACCATGGTATGAAAAGATCGACAACGTATGACTCGGTTGGTTGAGGAGTTTCCCTGTGTCCAGAAAAGAGAATAGGTGCCCCTCTCCTTGAGAGCCCCATCATAAAATATACATTATCCAGTTCGGTCTCAAGCATGTGCGGTCCGACGGAGAATGCTTGTTGAGCGTCGTCGCATAGACCAATCAAATACTAAAGTAGTAGTACTTCTTTTGTCATGTTTTGAATCTTGAATTATTTGAGAAAACCACAATTTTTCAAGGCCTCTGTTGCTTCAGGGTATTGGAGAGAGGAAATATCATGGAACTCATTCTTAATCTCTTCCCACTCTATCTTGACTAGCTATAGATGAAATCTGCAAATAAAACATTTAAACAACATTATTCAAAAACTTATGGAACAAAATTTCCTCTATTTATCCAAAAAGTCAAAAGAATTTTGAGTTCTACACCTAATGTTGCCTCAAAAAATCCTATATAGAGATATAATGCCCTAGACATATGCACCAGTGCACTGAAATCTCAGTTGATGCTCCCCTCAGTTCCTTGAGGGAGCGTCGATCTGGTTTGACACTCTAGGGCTTCCTCAACACAAAAGACAAAATGCAGTAAAAAACCATGAAATAGTATGAGGAGGAAAATATAACTAACCTTGTCTAGATGAATATGGAAATGATTTCTCATAGCTCCCACAGTCATCGCTCAAAAAATTCTTCAAAGAGGTGGAAAATAAAAAATCTAGAGGAGAATGGTAAAAAACAAATGGTAAAATGAAATTTTAACCTATTTCGATATTTGATAGGTTCATTTTGATATTTTCTCCTTATTATAAATTCATTTTTTTGTTGTTGATCATTTTTTCGAGAAGTTACTAATGCCTTGTGACCAGAACAATTTGTTTTTACAGGATCTCAAGCAGCATCTTTCAACAACCTTGTAAGATTAATGAGCATAAAATTTGTTCTTTCTCATGCTCACAAATACATGAGAATGTAATCAAGTATATTTTTATGAATCTTTCATAGTCATAAAAGTCATACGAAAAAGGAAAACCATGGATTCATCTTTAAGCTCTTTTCAGACTCTCTAAATATGAAAATATTGTCAAGTGATCTTGCTTCCTTTCACACTCATTAAAAGGTTCGAAAGGGTGTCTTTTGAGTAACAATTTATCTCTTTTTAGGAACTTCGGGACTAAAATTATGAAAAAGGACAACCCTAGAGTCGCCTTTAAGTTATTTTCAGACTCTCTAAACATGAAAAACCACCGCGTTTTCCTTCTCTAGACTCGCTAAAATACACATTGAAGGGCCCATTTGGGGTCAAACTCTTACTTCTTCCATTTTGTTAAACAAAGGAAGAGGATCCTACCAAAGGTGAGTTATATCAATCATGTGTTATCCTCCTCGAGATCGTTAAATTAAAAAGAGGTACAAATCTATCTGGATGGGGCAAAAATTGAAGGAAGTGGGTCAAGTTTCTTGAGAACTTTGTAAACAACTCTTGCAGTCTTCTTTGAACATGACATTTGTTTTTAACCTTCACCCTGAAAACTTGGATAATCCTCTAAACGTCTACATTGAACCAACCATATGACCTTTCCACTCCTTTGAGTCATCTGAAGAATGTCACAATGGCCGCTAAATTATGTTTTGGTCCACTTTGCATTTATGCTGCCAAGTCTCATGTCATGCCTTAGTGTTCAAGGAAATCATTCTTCTTGAGAGTCAATCATATGAAAAATTACAAGTTTCCATACCCGTGTCAGTCTACAATTCGTTCGCTATATCTCAACATTTTTTGTGTCAGTTTTGTGTCGATGATGGGGGATACATCAAGGCCCTCCTTCGACGAGTATTTTCATGTTGAGTCCAACACATCATCTAGGAATCAGACTTAGAATCTAGTTAGTACCTTAGGACCTACATGCCTCAATGGAAGTCCTCCTTGCTTCCAACAATGGGTTTACATCATTGACCTTTTATTGGATGATTCCATGAATGTTCTACTTCAACTCACTTATTCACATTCGCTGGATTGTATTAGGGTACCTTGGGAGTCATTGACATAAATGGTGATTTCCCTCGCACTTGTTAATGGTTCACCTCAAAAACCAATAAAAAAGTGGTTTCTACCATGTTTGAAATCAATACATCTATTTCTATGGTTGGATTTGTACTAAATTGGGATTGTAATGAAGGCCCTAGGTTGAGCATTCGTTATGACATCTTCTTTTCCAGGCTGTGAAGGAAATCATTTGAGCATGTTAATACTTATGTTGTCACATAGATCCACTTTGTATTGGTATGTGTCTATATCTTATCATCTAGTAGCTCCATTGTGTATTTTTCATGGCCAGGATCAGTCCATGTCATGGAAGTATGGATCCACATTGTATCATTGGTGGCCATACCCTTAGTCAATATCATCATGGTTCCGTAGTGTATTTATTGGCGGCCATACCCTGTGTCTTTTATTAGCCAAGCATAGGTATTTGTTGGAGAACCTCATTGACTCCAATATATCATCTTGCCTTTGTGGAGGATTGAAGTGGTGGAGGCCCAACTAGAGGGAATTATTTTCTTGGTTCTGATTTGTGTCATTACAAAAGTTTTTTACCTATGTACTTATGTTTATTACTTTAATAGAAATACTATTTTCCCATCCAAATGATATCTTGAAAATATTTGAATTAATTTCCATGAGAGTATTTGTCATATATGTTAATGGATTATGCTAATTTATATGTTGACATCATATATTATCACCATATTCTTGTGTATCTTGGTTGTTGAGGACAAGTTGCATGTATCAATATTTGGGTCGTGTGCTCAATGATGGTCTTTTTCGAACGTCCGAAAGAGGTAGGATTTTAGCCTTGTCTTTTTAGAATTTCATTTCTATAGAATACTTGAAATTAGAGTTTATTTATGGGTTTCATTCTATCTATTGTGGTTTACCCCTATCCATAGAGAGATTTTCCTTGTCACAAAATTGTCGACTCCACATAGGAATCTATTTTTTGGGGGTATTGTGTGTTTTAATCCTTGATTTGCTCTCTATTTTCTCAAGTTTACTTGTCGCATGTTGCTTGACAACCTGTATTTTTCCTTACATAGAATTTTTTTGTCTTAACTCTTTCCCTAACAATGTTTTTCTTGGTATACACGGTTTTTCCCTTGACAGACATGTGCATGCACAAGTTGTTTTCCTTTAGGGGGTGTATATATGTGTTTGTTTCCTAAACAGTCACATACAACATCTCTTGAGTCTTGTTGGTTGAGTTTGATGTTTGTTGGGTAAGTTTTACTGGTTCCTAAGGTTCTTGGGTCCCTATTGTTGACGCTTAAAATCAAAACGATGAATACTCCTCGCAAATGATTGCCAAGATATAATATTTACTTATAATAATAATAATAAACTATTAGGTGGGACCCCCTTGTAGACTAGTGGTGCTATGATGGATGTGTTGCACTTATATTTTTTTATTATTATTATAATGGTGTCAACAAAGTCTTGTATAGTGGATGATTCAATTCATGGCTTTAATCGTTATGATGACATAAGATGGTTGGTTAATTCTTTCATGGATAGGTGGTTTCTTAACTGTTCCATGGCTAGATGGTTTTGATGGTCACCCACAAATTATGGTTGTACTATGGATAAAAGGATTATTATTATAGGTTTTGTTTTGACATTGCATTTGACGTCGGTCGATTATTCTACATATGATTTTTTACAAAAGGATGATATGGGAGCTTAAAGAAAAAAGAAAAAATGACTATACTCAAGCCCTAAGGTTATATGTAATTGTGACAAAAGAAAGGTATATAGACCCTTGTTGCTAGACTTATGCACTTTGATTAAAGTTTATGTGTGAGGCATTTGTGGTAATATTATAGCACATTGTTGTTGTTAAAATATTTGGACATGAATTACGGTGGCGCACTATGTAATGGATATAGAAATGGGATATTTGTTTGATTTGATGGTTAATGTTATGGTGGATTGGTTGGATTGTACGTCGAATTGAATGAGGTTAGGGAAGGAAGCGACATGCATTTACTACACATCACTCAAACAACCCTCGATCTCGTCACCCTAGCCATGCTTGCATTTTTTTTTTTGGCTCTGGTGGTTGTTGATGCTCTGTGATTTTTGGTTGTGAAAGAAGGAAACATTCTAACTCTTCCCCTTGAGAAAGTTTTTCCAGGTATGGTTCCTTTATTTTCCATCCATGATGGTTCCTCTATGTTATGAGTAAACTTTGGCTCAGAATTGTTGGAGGTCTGTGTTTTTCTTAAGTGTCTGACTGTGTATCAGTGTTGTGCTTATGGTTTCTTCTGTGACTACTCTAGATTGTTGGAATTTTGAAGAAGAGGAATGGATATTATTTGTTGTGTCTAGTGTATGCATTGGGTTATTGGTTAAAAACGTGTTCCGTCAGCTTGGGTTTTTTTTTTTGGTCTGGTTCTCTGTGAAAAAATATGATTATGGTTTAGCAAAGCTATGAGTTTTGGCACATGGATTTTACAACCAGTCTTGGTGTTAAGTTTTATCTCTCTTTTTCTTCTCGGTGGTTGATATGTTTCATTCCTCTGGGTTGCAATGCAAGTTGTTAAGAGTTGGTATGTTCTTTCCATGTTTTGGTTGAGCCCCAAGTTGTCATTTATCATGGCATTTCACTCATTATTGATGTGATGGGAAGCATTGGACAGTCAGATTTGGTATACCCCAAAAATTTAAATGGGAGCTTGTATATATGTTGGTTGGCCATAGATTTTGCTCGGGAATTCTCTCCATGGTGTTTTTAAGAGTTTTCTTCTCTCGTTATCCATTGGAGGTAGTTGACTGTTATGTTTTGTTAACCCTCACTTCCAAGTTTTTTGGTTAAAGGTTACATGCCTCTGGTGATTTTAAAATGAAATGAGTTGTATGTGTCTCAAAGACTATACCTTGATTTAGCCATATGTTCTTACCTCTCTCCAATAAATTTTTAAAAGGGCATGAGTTGTCTACGTCCCTGAGGAATTTCTCATGTGGTCGAGCTATTGTTCATAATTCCTTTGTTGTGTTAAACCCTAAACGCGAACTTGGTCTTGTTTTGAACCTATCAAGGGTAAAAGACACACCTATGTGTGATTGGTCTATTAGGAACGATTTGGTTCTATTTCAAAGTGGGTGATTTGGTTATGTCTCTCGTTGGGCATTTATTTTAAAATAAGTTTGAAAATATTTAATTTAAGAAAGGATTTGGCTCAGAGTTGCATGTTATTGGTTGAATTATATTTCGAATCAATACTTTTGTTGATCATTTTGGATCAATACTTGTGTGTGATTGAATTGGGGCCCGATTATGAGCTTTAATGCCCAGTGAATTGTGTCGAATAATGTTTGGAAAGTCGAGAGATGGTGGTTAATACTAGACCTATTCTTATTTAAGTTTAAGTAATAAATATTGTATGTGGATGGATGGAATCAATGTGTATATTTCTACTTGGTTTTAAAGGGAAATGGATTTAACATTAGAGTATGATTGATTGTGCCTCAAGGAATTATTATGTTATCATAAAATGGAAATGATGTTATCATGATTGTTATTATGACTATTGTATAGGTTTTATGGATGTTAAGGATGCTATTATTGAGTATTTTCAACATATGAATTGTTTAGTTTGAAGTCAAAAATCATTCTATAAAGAAGTGATAGTTAAATGGTTTTGGTTTTAAAATTGAATGCTTATTGGATTATGAGGTCTAAACAGAGTTATGGTTGTTGTTTGATTTGATTTATTTTTATGAACAATATCCATATTTTATTCCCTGTAATACTATCATTTGTTCACTCATTATACCCCCCTCATAATCTCAATTTCATTTTTACATGCCTTGTTCTATAAAATAAATAAAAAATATGTATAATAATGAAAAAAGATATGACACATAAATAGGTGGCAACTGATATTTTTGGTATTGATTGCATAGTTAAATTATTTAATGAATTGTTGAGAAGTACTCGTGTATTTTTCCCCGGTCATGCTACCACTTTTTCTCTCATTACAATCCTTCTAGATGTCCCTTGAACCGTATCCACTCCCTGCTCACTTGGAAATTATTAAATAATTTATTATGGATTGATTTGCATGCATCTCATATCAATTTTTGAGCCAACATTTGTTTCATGCGAACAAAATTTCATGTATGGTCTGTTAAGGGATAGTTACTAATGAATTGTTGCATACATGATGAGTTTCTTTAGCAGGGGCAGCCATGGAAGAAATAATAGAGGAAGAGGTAATTGGAATAGAGGGCCTAGAAGGCCCGGATTCTCAATTCATTTTGATATTGATCCCCAGTAGTTGAACCGATTTTTTCAAGATGGGTTCTTAAACTGGATCGGGCAGGGAATAGTACAACCTAGACCAGAGAGACCCCCTCCAACCACAAAATATACCTGGTATTCATGTGCCTCCTCATGTTTCCTTGCAACCAGAAGTCTCCTCGAATGATGGATGGTAAGAGATTGTCCGTCCGGTAGTCTCTCACAATTGTGGCTGGACCAATTTGTCATTACCTCCTCCACCACCTGTAAATACTAACATTTAGATTGCCCATGTGCATTCACCTCTTCAATCCTCTCAGGATATAAAATCAATTAAAGTCGATGTCACCATCTACAAGATAAATGCAAAGATGATGCCTCCCCTTCCTCTCCTTCAAATGACTCTTCAAAATCAGTGTCCTCTTGTATGCATCTAAAGGATGATTTCTCCCAAGTCATTAGAGAGAAAAAGCCTCAAGGTTTGAATCAACCAAAGGCTACTTCCGGGAAGCCCAAAGGGGACAACAATGATAAAAAAAGAATTTCCTCTCGAAGAGGAAAGTATGGATTTTAATTTATTTGTTTTATGATTGAGTTGTTGAAGACAGTGTTATGCAAAAAAATTTGGACATCAAGATATTTTTTGGATAATTTGGTTATTTACATATTTTTGGATATGATCTGAATTATTTTTGATATTTAATATTCAAATTTTGGAAGTATTTATGGGAGCTACAAGGCAGCATATGTTTAAATGATTATCTAATTATGTTTATTTTTTAAAATAATAAAAGAAGGGAGTCACAAGGGGTCCCACCTACTTAGTTATTATTAAATAAAGACCCTTAACTATTATTATTACTATTATTTCTCCTAAACTAAAATTAGTTAAGTTCAACTAACTTAACTAAAGAAAGTAGTTGAACTAGTTAAACTTATTTGGAATGCATAAAAGCCAAATGAGAAGGAAGAAGAAGGGAATAATAGAAGGAGAAAGCAATACTAAGGTTTTATCTTTTGTTTTCATGAGATACTTTTAGTTTTCATTCATTCTTGAGTTCATTTAGAGCCTAATTCTCTTTTTGACAGTAGGGTCCTATTGTAGAAAAAAGGTTCAAGTCTGAACCATATCATTCAGGTGGTTGTTTTAGAGGTGTTGATTTATCTTTTATAGTCTATGTATACTTGTCTATTTATGGATTACGTTTCATAGCTGATAAAGGATATTGTGCATAGTCAAATTGGCAGCAGTTTGTGGCAAGTGGATCCAGGTTATAAAGTTCATTTTTTACTTCTTGTTAGATTCCTTTACTATGGTTTTCATCGAGGATATCTAAATTAGACTTTGGTCGATACCCTCACAGGGATTTTGTAAAGAGAAAGATTCTTTGATTTCTTGGAATGAAATAAAGAAGATTGTTGTTCTATCTTATTTGTGTGAATATGTGACTTGGTTACTTTTTTTTTTTGATCTCCACATTTACTTTCTATAATCTATATATTTTTCAGAAAACTACATAAAACAATTATGTTATTTTGCAACATTCTTTTCATAAAAGGTCAGCCTAAACCCTTGTAATTAATACTTGTGGATTGGGAAAATATTTTTGAGGCTATAAAACATAGGGTGTGATCAAGGTGGATATTGGTGGCCACCCACCTATTCCCCTTGGACCCCCACCATTGCTTCTTTTAGTTTTCCAGTTTCCTCACAGTTTACTAATTTTAGCAGTTTTTCGGGTCCTGAACTTCCAAATCCATTTTGAGGACCTAAATGATGTTTTTTTGGAAAACGGGGAGAAACATGGAAGATCCTTCGATGTTTCTCACATCAAAGATGTATTCCTTGGATATATATTTCTAATAAGGTATTTAGCACGTCAAACGAAGATCGTATGCCAAATTTATGTCCTCAAGAAGTTGATGTACCAATTTACCCAAACAAGGCCCATAGTCTTGGCGTTTCATCTCCTAGGATTAGGTCTTTGGATGTTTAGGGTTTTTCATTGTTTATAAGTAATAAATAGGCCATCACACCTCATTATAACACAGTTCATAGGCCAGTAGCTACCACATCTCTTTCCATGGATAAGCTACCAGCACCCTAGATAGTTTATTTACATTCTATCTGTAAGCATATTTCAGTCATTTGTTATTAATGAAATGAAGCATTATTTCCACTACATATTTGCGTTTATGAGTATTTATATATTTCATTGTGTTCCTACATAAATCCAGATCAGTGTTATCAAAGTGGTCTTCTCTTTCCCAATCCTTCTTTTCATGTTCCCAACGAGGTCAGGCTATAAGGAGTTAGGGCTCGATTTGGTTGAGTCTTTGCAATATCAACCTCGCAAACCTCGATGGCTACCCATGGGGAAAGAAAATAAATATGAGGGAGGACGAGATCCTATCAAAATATTTCTTGAGGGGGCCCTTGAGAAAAAAAGGAACACGATGATGGACAACATTTCTAAGATCCTTCAACAGTTTCCCACTGGCAGTGCATCTACATCTAGCAACCACTCTGGAGGTGCCACTCCTTTTAAGGTACAAGTAAACTTTGACATTCCCATATTTGAGGTACAAATAGATGCATATGTCATAGATATATCGTTGAATATGTTAGAAGTATATTTCTCAATTCATGACTTTTTCTACCCAAAAAGGATTATTTTTTCACTCCTTAAAGACGCCCCCCATGTCAAGGACTAGTGGGAAACCTACTGGGAGAAACAGGGTGAGGGGGAACCCTCTCTTTTCTTGGTCACACTCACTTGGAAATATTTCTAAAACACCATCAACGAACAATATTATCTCATGGGGAGCTATGAGGACAAATACATAAAATGGACTACGTTGTGGCAACAAAGGGACCAAGATGTGCATGAGTTGACCAATCCATTTCATACCCTATGCACAAATTTGGGTATCAAATATTCGAAGAAACATTTGGTTTTAAAAGTACCACAGTTTTATGAACACTTAAATTCTAGAGGAAATGGAGTTCCTAGACATCTCCTCGCTTGGTGCAACATATCGGTATGCTTCCAAGATCAAGAAGAAGTTCAAACATAAGAAGTGAGACTTTGGTTTTGTGAATCAGAAGCAAGGCAAAGGTACCCCCAAACCGAAAAAAAAAGGACCAATCCAAGGCAGGGTGGCCCAGGACAACCCACAAGAAAAGAAAAACACCACGAATCCAAAAAGGACATAGGGAAGTAGTGTGAGTTCCATAAGAGATCCACTCACAACAAAAGTGAGTGTTGGGCCAAGCAATCGTTGGTAGTCGAGTTGAAGGCTTCTGAGTTAGATGCATGCTCCGACTCTGAATCAGAACCTAACAAGGGGAATGTTAATGGGAAGCAAATTATCGATGTGGATCCCAACGAAATCATCTCCACCACAAATATCCAGAAGGAGGAACCAGAATATCCATAGGAGGTGGAGTGCCTCTTCCATTCCAAGATGTGGGTAAAGGGTTCCCTGTTGCAGTTCATTGTCGATAGTGGGAGCCAGAAGAACCTCATATTAGTAGAGGTCATGAAGCGACTAGGCCTGTCGACCAATGCACACCCACAACGAAACACCATGGGGTTGATGCATCAAGGACGAGACCTCTATGTCAGAGAACAATGTTGCCTTCCCTGTAACATCAAGCCCTTCATGGATGAGGTATTATGTGACATTGCTCCTCTTGATGATTCTTATGTATTATTAGGCCAACCGTAATTATGGAAGCGACATGTTGTGTATGATTCCAGGCCTCGTGTTGTTATTATTACCTTGGGCAATAATATGTACATGATACAAGAGATAGGACTGCCTATCGCCATCTCTTTGGTTACTGCAAAAAAATGCAGTAATCTCATTTCCAAAATGAGGAATTTTTTTTCCTTGATGATCTGCCCTCAGGGAAAGAATAAGACTGTGGCCACAACCTCCAGACAGGGCCCCTCTGCATGACAATGATAGATGGATAAGGTCATGGAGGGGTACGAGGACATATTCACCTCCCCTGCAGGGTTGCCTCTACACTGTCAAGTCAATCACCCCATCCATCTGACCCCAGGTGCATCGCTGCCCAATGGACTAATCTATCAATGCTCTGTTCTGGAAAATGATGAAATCAAGAGGAAGATTCAGGAACTGTTGCAGAAAGGTCACATCTGACCAAGTTCATCGCCCTGTGGGAGGCCAATCATGTTGGTGTAGAATAAGGATGGCACTTGGAGACTCTGCATTGACTATAGGGTGTTGAACAAGATCAATGTCTAGAATACGTACCCAATCCCACAGATTGATGACCTTTTGTACTAGTTCAAGGGGGTGAAATATTTCAGAAAAATCGACTTGAAGTCTGCATATCACCAGGTACCAATCAAACCCTTTGATGTGTGGAATACTTCCTTCAAATACAAGGAGGGCCTTTTTGAATGGTTGGTCATGCCTTTTGGGTTGATGAATGCCTCTGGAACCTTTATGAGGCTAATGGATGACATCTTGTGGCCATTCACCAAATCATTTGTAGTAGTGTACTTGGATTGCATTGTGATCTTCAACCAGACTTGGGAAGAACACCTCCACCACATTCAGCGAGTCCTCCAAACACTGCGGAAACACAAGTTGTGTGCCAATTTGGAGAAGTGAACTTTTGGCATGACCCAAGTTCAGTATCTGGGATGCATTATTGATGAGAGGGGGGTGCATTTGGATCCATACAATATCAAATTCATTGAGGATTGGGCAGCCACAACCACCCTAATAGAGCTCCGCAACCTTTTGGATCTTGCAAATTTCTACCATAGGTTCATGTTGGGATTCTCTCATATCACTTGGCCCTTTAGTTAAGTCACCAATGGAGGAGTGAAAGAAAAATTCTTTTGGTCTAAATCTCAATAGAAGGGGTTCAGAGATTTGAAGCATCGCCTCTTCTTTGCACCAGTGCTCACATTACCAGACTTGAAACAACCATTTGAGATCGAGACAAATGCCTCTAACTATGCTATTGGGGTAGTCCTTACTCAACAGGGGCATCTAGTGGCATATCACAATGAGAAACTTTTCGAAACAGTTTAAAAGTATCCCACTTATGACAAAGATATGTATTCCATTGTGCAGTCTTACTGACAATGGAAGCATTACATTTTGGTAAAGGAAATGGTCATCCACATAGACCACTAACCTTTGAAGTTCATACAGACACAAGGGAATTTGCAGAACGATATCCATCATAAGTTGTCGACATACCTACAATGGTTTCATTTGAAAATTAATAACAAGAAAGGAAGCACCAATAATGTTTCATAATGCATTAATCGACCACCTATCATAATGTTAACCATTGTTCTCAACTCTTGTGGACACAGGATTTTCGATTGGTCACTTCTCTACAAAAGTGGTCCATAATTCGACCACACATACAATATTCTCTTGGAGGGTAAGAAAGTTACAAATTTTCACCTCTAGGATGCCCTGCTATGCCACCTGAGACACCTTTTCATTCCTTCAAACAAGCATGCCAAGATGATTTTGGAGTTGCACTACAACTGGGTCACTGGGAATTTCGGGGTCAAGAAAATTGTGGAAGTACTACAAAATAATTTCTATTGGCTAAACCTTTGAAAGGATGTCAGGAAGTACATCAAGTCCTACACTGCTTGTGCCATTTCAAAAATGACCATCAAGAAACAAGGCCTCTATATTGCACTTCCTACCCCTAGTCAACCTTGGGAATCGATCTCCATGGATTACATGTCTGGCCTTCCTTCTACTAAGCATGGAAATGACTATTTTTTTGTGGTCATCAACAGATTCTCGAATATGTCCATTATGATGGCCTACAAGAATAATATCACAATAGAAGCCACTACTAAACTCTTCTTTGAATGAGTGTGGGTACACTTTGGGATCCCATAGTCTATCATCTCAGATTGGGACAAAAGGTTCCTCAGTAGATTTTGGTCCAACCTCTGGTTGATGCTGGAGACCAAGCTCAACAAGTCTACAAATTTCCATCCACAAAGTGATGTTCAGACAGAGGTCCTCAATCATATGATTGGACACATTTTTCACATGTACAACTTAAAGAATCCATGCACATGGGATGAGATTATCGCCTATGTACAAAACATCTACAACCGAGCTCTCCATAGCTCAACCAGACACAACCCCTTTTAGGTGGGCTTTGGATTCCAACCACTATGTCCCATTGATGTAGCCATGACATTTGTGGCTACTCAGGCAGATTCATCTCATGTCCGTTCTGACGATGACAAGGAAAACAACTTCATTGATCACATTCAGCACATCCACCAATAGGTTCATGACATATTGGACATAGACAATGCCATGACATGATCAACATCGAGTGCCACATGAATTCCAAGTGGGCAACAAAGTGTGGCTACATTTGCAAAAGGAGGGCCTCGCTGGACCCCACCGCAAGCTTCACCTACTCCGATATGGGTCATACACCATCACCAAGTCTGTATGGGTTAATTCCTCTAAGATCAGTATTACACCATTCCTTGTTCTCCACCCAATGTTCAATGTGGACTACCTTCGACCCTACTTTCCACCTCTACTAGACACATCCAACATGGCAGAACAACTCACACCAACAGAATTAAATCCAAATTACAAGGAATAAGCCACAAATGATCGAATCATGGATACACAGATCAAGCGCTCTTGACAAAAAAGGATACATCTATATCAAGTTGTCAAAGCAGGCCAACTCCTTCACCAAGCCAAGTGGCTCACCAGGGACCAAGTTCAACAGAAGTTTCCCCATCTCATGGAGGAACTCAACACAATGGGGACCATTTCTTCCTAAGGGGGGAGGAATGATCCAAGTGTATATTGGTGGCCACCCACCTATTCCGGTTGGACCCCCACCATTTCTTCTTTCATTTTTTCAGTTTCTGCACAGTTTACTATTTTTAGCATTTTTTCTAGTCCTGAATTTCCGGAGCTATTTTGAGGCCCTAAACGACGTTTTTTGGGAAAATGGGGAGAAACATGTAACTTCCTTTGATGTTTCTCACATCAATGTTGTAGTCCTCAGATATATATTTCTAATGAGGTATTGAGTGCATCAAATGTAGATCATATGCCAAAGTTATGTCCCGGGAAGTTGATGTACCAATTTACCCAAACGGGGCCCATAGTCTTGGCATTTCATCCCCTAGGGTTAGGTCTTTGGATGTTTATGGTTTTCCATTGTTTCTCAATAATAAATAGGCCTTCGAGCCTCATTGTAACATATTTCAAAGGCCAGTAGCCACCACATCTCTTCTCATGGATAAGCTACCATCGCCCTAGCTAGTTTATTTACATTATGTCTGTAAGAATTTTTTAGTCATTTTTTATTAATGAAATGAAGCATTATTTGCGTTGCATCTCTATGTTCATGTGTATTTATCCATTTCACTGTGTTCCTGCATAAATCTAGATCAGGGTGATATTCCCGACTATCTTGTCTTATCTAGGCAAGATTTGAAAATGCTTGAGTAAGATAGTTCATATATTTTCCTCAACATTTAGTTTGGAAACCATACCAGGGAGATCTTCCATATCTCTCTGGTTGATTGAATTCTCATTATCATTGAAAATTTTATGTTTTTTCTTTTGATTTTTTGACTTTTTCTTTTCTTCACGATAATACCTACTACAAGGCACCCCAATATCGAGAACACTATCAAATACCATGCCAACATTGCTTTAACATTATTTAATACCATCTTAGAAACCGCTAACACCTGGGATGATCTTGAACACTCCTGGACAGTGATTGAACAAGACATAAGTGTCCAAGAATGTTAGGAAGCCAGGCAAAGAGAGCCTAGGAATCAACCATAGCTTTATTTTTTTCCTAAAGTTTTGATCTTCTTTCCATGTCCTTAAACCCTCACATATCTAGGAGAAGAAGAGGTTTATCACCTAATATCATCCCTATTGCTGAAATAGGAAGAAAAAACATTGTTTTGTCAACCCAACAGGGTACTTTAAGGAGTACTTTGTCTGATTCAACTAGTTCATCTTTCTCTCCCTTACCCATCATTCACAAGATGGAATTTTTGGTTGTCTCGAGTGGCACTGGAGGTGCTTCCTCATCCCAATATTTAGCCTCGTCAGTGATTGGTAGCTTGTATATCCATCAAGTCCCTGTCCAATCTACTACCAACCCCACTAAGAGCATAAATAAATAAGGACTATTTCAATTCGAAGAAGATGCTACTACTACTCTGTGGCATGTATCCTCTCCTTTGAACCTAGCACCTGCTACTCGCCCACTTCCAAAATTCAAAGAGAATCTCCCTAGGTTTTTCAGGAAATAACACGATCACTACGAATGAACACCTGGTGGCATTTTCTAATTTGTTTCACAACATATGATCCAATGACAATGACACTTGTATGTGCTTATTTGTTAATTCCCTTGAAGGGAAAGCAATGACATATTTTTTTGATCTTCCTCCCAAGATTATTTCCACTTAAGAGAATTTATTTTACTGGTTCAAAACTACTTATGGGAAGTCTAAGAGCCCATCTGAACAATTACGGGAATATAATAACGTTGCGTACAAATACAGTGAGACTATTAAATCTTTCAACTTACATTTCACCAAGTTATATAACCAAATTCCCAAACTTATTCTCCCTCACAACCAAGCCACTTTTATGGATTACTACAATTATCTACCTTCCCCTTACCATCATAGGATTGAAGACAAATCTATTGAAAACCTTGGTTCCACTCTACATACTTGTCTAGAGTATGAAGAACAACTTGAAAGAATAGGTTTTCCCAAGTAAGACTCAATTAAACAAACATACATGTCTTCCCTCTTACAACTTGTACAAGATATGAATAACATAATGATAATGTATGAGTGAAAGGGAAATGTCCCTTCACTTACCCCTGGGGTCTCACCTTCTTCTTCACCACCCTTTAGGAATCCTAATGAAAACATCTTTCCACTTAAAGCCAACATGACTCGTAGTTGGTGTAACTTTTGCGAGGAACACCATGAGGAAAGTACTTGTGAGGTAAAGAAGAGTGCAAGAAATAAAATATTTGGTAAAAGGACTGAAAATACCATCATTGTTCTAGATTTTCCAGAACCAAAGGATTTCATGATCATAAACACTAGGAATAAATCCTATACTTCAAAAGGAAAATACGATCCCCATTGTACTTCTTCTAGCCCAATCTCATCTTCACCAACTACTACTGTACAAGTTAATAAACTCCTGACATTCGAGGAACTCTCTCCCCTCTTCCCTCTTCCAAATACAACATTCTCAATCAATTGGCTAGTATTAAGGCTGATGTTACTCTCCTGGACATGGTTGTCATCCCTAAGAAACCAAAGCATCTGAAAAATTTCATGGAAGGAAAAACTTCCACCATATCCAATCTCTCTGAAGAGGTAAATGAAGAGGACTCAAGTGTAAATCAAGTAGGTGTAAATAGTTTTAGACACTCTACCAAAAATCCTCCATTTTTCATTTATGTAAACATTATGGACAAAATATCGCATTGTTGTCTGATTCATGGCGGTTTGGGCCCAAGTGTAATGTCAAAATTATTATGGAGAGCTAGGCTTGTCTTGTACAAATGTAAATGCCAGAATCACACTCTCTTATAATAGTTTACAAAAATCGACCATAGGTGAGATCAAGGAAGTGACTTTAGTTTTGTGCACGCATATTGAAATAAGGACAACCCTTAATATTTAGGTAATTGACATGCTAGTTTGTAATTATTCAATCATCTTAGGAAGAGAATGATAAGCATTGACATTTTGATACCTCTCACTCGACAGGACACACTTATCTATTCCTCGGAAGGGAAGAACATTTTAATCCTAAGGGAGAGAAGAACTTCACCTTATATAGAAATCATCCCACAACCTAATGTAAATTATATCGAAAAGGACCTAGGAGTGTACTCCATCTTTGACGATGAGGACAACACTACCTTGGAACAAATCGACCTAGAGGATGGGATGGGGCATATACACTTTTATGGTTCATGCTCCAATGAATGAAATTGAGTTGGAATTATCTTGTACTATCATGTAGGTAAAATTCACAACTTTTCCTATAGGTTAGAGTTTTCTTTCACAAACAATGTCACCGAATTTGAAGCATTACTGCTAGGCATTGAAAATGCCTATAATTTAGGTTATGTTCACCTTACATTTTTGGGGGACTCTGAAATTGGTGTAAACCTTATACGTAAGATGTATTCTCCTAGAAACAAGTTAATGAAACTATACACCCAAACTTTTTGGGAACTTATCTCGAACTTACTATCATTTAACATCACTCACATTAAAAAGGAATTGAATTCAATGGCTGATAGGTTAGTTGTTTTTGCAGCCTCTCTTACTCGACAACTTCTTCCACAAAGACCTGATTGCACTTTTCAATCTTTGTATCATCCTCATATCCCTTACAATGTTGAGTCATGGAAGTTCTTCCCTAGTGATGGTAGCATCTATAATTTCATACAAAATGAACCTTATAAGACCAAGGAGATTATATCCATGTAAGACAATAAAATTCCAAAGGGCCTCACTCCTCTAGAAAGTTCATTTTCATCGAGTGATGTAGGAAACAAAGAAAAACATAAATAAGAGGAGTCAAAAAGGAAAGTGGGTGAAACCATTTCCCTGAACATTGGGACACTTGATTGTCCAAAGAATGTTAAGATAGGTTCCCAATGTACTAATGAAGAAAAAATGAATTTCATTGAGTTACTTCGTGAATTTCAATATGGTTTTGCTTGGTATTATGAGGTTATTCGTGGTTTTGATCCTTCTCTTATACAACATGCCATTTCTATCAAGGAGGGCATAAAACTGGTTAGGAAAAAACAAAGACCCATTAACAACACACTTGAAGCAACTATTCAAAAGGAGTTGGAAAAACTCTTGAAGGGTGGGATAATTTTCCCTGTTAAATATTCCGAGTGGGTTTCCAATTTGGTTCCCATTTGAAAAACAACTGGTTAGATCCAATTGTGCATTTATTTTCATGCATTGAATAGAGATAGCATAAAATATCATTTTTCTCTCCCTAATATGGAAATGATTTTGCAACAAGTTTCAGGGTCACAGATGATGTCCTTACTATTGAATTTTCTGGTTATAATCAGATAAAGGTAAAAAGGGCAAATAAATATAAAACCACTTTTATTACATGTTGGGGAACATTTTCTTATGAAATCATGCCTTTTGGCATATCTAATGTAGGTTCCACTTTCCAAAGAGCTATGCAAATATATTTTGATGATCTGATCGACAAAATTATTTAGATTTATCTTGATGACTTAATTGTGTATTCAAAGAACCGATCAGATCATTTTGGTCATATTAGAAAGGTTCTCATGCGATGTAGGAAATTTGACATTTCTTTAAATCATTCTAAGTATATCTTCAACGTTACTAAGGAAAATCTCCTTGGGAACATTGTCTCTAATTCAGAAATAAGAATAGATCCTGAAATGATTGTTGCTATCCTAAATATTCCTACCCCTACTTCCAAAAATTAGGTTCAAGCCTTTATGCATATTATCAACTTTGTTCGTAGGTTTGTTCCTGATTTTTTCATAATGGTAAAACCAATTCACAATATTCTTAATCAAGATCGCTCATTTTCCTGGATTGATGACATCAAAAATACTTTCGTAAGGATTAAGAAGGTAATCAGTTCCACATCAGTTTTGCAAAGCCATATTTTGAGAAATAATTTATTATATATAATAATGCCATAGAGGAAACAGTCTCTGTTATCCTCATACAATGTGATGATTAAGATAACGAAAAACCAGTAGCTTACATGAGTCAAATCTTATCAGATGATGAATTCAAATATTCTTATATTGAAAAACATGATTTCTCTTTTGTTAAGGTTGTTGAAAAATTTCGCCACTTTATCATAGGTAAGAACACGCTGGTAAAAATCCCTTTATGTGCTGTCAAGTTTTTTCTCTCATGGATTTATCTTTCAGGGAAACATGCACATTGGATTGCCAAGATCTAGGAGCATGATTTAACTATCATGACTTCTAAAATGATTAAGGGACATGACTTATCCCTTCACTTAGCTCAACATGTAGAAGCAAGTGAAGAAATTGATGAAAAAGATAGCTCTCTATCAACACTATTTTATATTCATAGTCAAATTCTTCCTATAGTTGAACATCCCTGGTACAAGGATCTGGTGTATTACTTGAAGATCAGAGGTGTCCATATAATTTAGAAACTCATCAAAGGAGAAGGATCGATCTTGAATCTTCCATATATGTCATTTTAGGAGACTTCTTGATTAGGATATTTGTTGATGATATGTTACTTCACTATGTGAATAATGAGGAATCACATACATTGTTACAAGAGACCTGTGGATCTTTAGATTCTGTTATTCATGTAGGTGCCAACTTTTCTGCCTACAATAATTGCATTTAAGATTATCATAAAAGGGTACTATTGGCCTTCAATTTTTTTTTATTCTTATAATTTTTCAAGATATTTTGACAAGTGACAAAAGTTCACTGGGAAAGAACGTCTTTATGCCATGCCTTTACAACCTCCATCTTCAGCAGGGAAAGTTTTTATCTTGACAACCAGAGGCTATTTTACGAAATGGACTGAAGTTGTTCCACTTAAGCATTTGCAAGATGAGAAGGTGATTTATTTCCTTGAAAGTAATATCTTCTCAAGATTTATCCTTCCTTTGGAAACTATTATAGACAACGGTCTTGCTTTTATTTCTACCAAGATAACTTCATTTCTAGCTAAATTGGGGGTTAAACATTTTACCTCATCATCTTATTATCCTCAAGGAAATGGGCAAGCGAAGTCTACTAACAAAAATTTTGTTAGAATTATCCATAGGCTCATTGAAGATAAGCCTCGTCAATGGAACACTCTCCTCACTTACACCCTTTGCGCAGATCTCACTATCACCAAGGTGAGCACTGATTGTACTCCTTTCCATATTATTTATGTTCAAGAATCCATTATGCCTGTCGAGTTGGAAATTTATTCTCTAAGGATGATGCTATAGGTTGAATAATTAAATTCTTCCAATATCTCTCAAAGGATAAATGCACTCTTGGATTTAGAAGAACAAAGGACGTTTTCATTGGACAACATAAAGACAAGACAACAAACTATTAAAAGATATGTCAATAAAAGTACAAAGGCTATCAAATTTAAGGTTAATGATAAAGTCTTGATGTGGGATTCAACTCATGTTGATAGAGGAAGGAATTCAAAGTTTAAAAAGATATGGTTGGGTCCTTTTAAAATATCTTTTGTCCTGGGCACAAACTCTTATATTTTGAAGGAATTGGAAGAGAGATTGTTTTCCTATAACACCAATGGTTCACACTTAAAACATTATGTGGAAGCATCTTGAAATTTTAAATGATGTATGGAATTATTCTTGTATTTTAGTTTTGTTTCATTGCTTTGATTTTTCTTTGTTCTTATTTTTTCTGATGTTTCATTTATGTTGTTTTGTTTCTTTTATTGACTTTTTTTCTTGTCAGAAATGAAATTTTGGATCAGTTTTTCCACAACGATGTTATTCTGCAAGTATAGTTAATCAATAGCAATCAGGTTAATCAACTGTCATGATGTTCCCCTTTGAAGACATCATTGAAATTTTTATTTACTCCAATATTGTTTTTATATAAGATAGTTAGTTTTTGTACCTATTTCTACTTCCATTTTCTTCCCTCCATTCTGAGATTCAAAATAGAACACAAGAAAAATTTTCTCCTTGAAGACAAACCTTATTTCACTATGATTAATCAAATGATTATGCATATAGGGATAATCCCCCTCATATGTAACACTTTCCATGATTTATTCCCCAAATCCCAAATCATTTTCCCTTAAACCGCTCACTTCCCCCTATTGCATAATCATTTTGATGTTTATTTCCTTGATCTAATGTTCACCTAGTCTGCCAAACTAGACAAAATGAGTTCTTAATATGTTGGAAACAAATTTCCTTATGGAGTCGCCAGTTTGTTGACACTTAAAATATGAGTTCTTAATATGAATACTACTCACAAATGATTGTCATGCTCTATTATGTATAATAATAATAATAATAAACTAGTAGGTGGGACCCCCTTGTAGACTAGTGGCACTATGATAGATGTGTTGCAGTTATATTTTTGTTTTTTGTTATAATGATTCCATCACTATACTCTACAGTGGATGATTCAAGTCATGGTTTTAATCGCTATGATGACTTAAGATGTTTGGTTAATTGTTCCATGGCTATATGGTTTTGATGGTCACTCACAAATTATGGTTGTACTATGGATAAAAGGATTATTATTACAGGCTTTGTTTTGACATTGCATTTGGCATAGATTGATTATTTTACATATGATTGTTTACAAAAGGATGATATGGGAGTTTAAACAAAAAGAAAAAAGGACTATACTCAAGTCCCAAGGTTATATGTACTTGTGAAAAGAGAAAGGTGTAAGAAAATATTACACTGCACTAAGTACAATGCAATAAGGGTCAGTTAAATGCCACAAGCACAATGTAAGTAAGAAAATGTTTTTCTATTTTTGATATAATGAAAAGAAAATGCAAGGAATGAATAACAACCTCATAGGAAGGCTTTTCTGCAACGTAATATTTCATTGTACTTAATGCATTGTAATGGGGTACATAGGAAGGAGGATTCCAACTTCCTACCATAGGCGTTGGTTGAGGGATATTACCCCTACCAAACAAAATAGGAGAATAAGGAGGAAACATGCCCCAAGACCCAAAACTAGGATTCACATAAGACAATCACACAAAGGATGACATGTGAGAATTCATGTCTCACAGAACAAAAGAGAAAGGATCATAGGCCTAAGGTATTGGTTGAGGACTATGATTCAACATACCACTTGGAAATACAAAAGGATTTATCCCCATGGAATGATAAGAGACCATGGGTGAGGTAGCACTAACTGAGGGAGTCACATGGGATCCACCAACCATAGAAGTCAAAAAATCACGATGCAATATAAAATTCTAGGGACAAATAATAATCAAAGAGAAGAATCCTAAATAAAGATAAAATCCAATGCACACAAACAATATATAATGACTGAAAGGGATCTCTCTAAGTAAAGTAGGTATGCCTCACCCAAGAGGGGCCTAATGCTCTACAACAATAGAGTGGAGGTGTCAGAATCAATTATAAGGACCCTCATAGGTTTCATAGTGGAGTTAGTTAGATCTCTTCGGAGAGGAAATCCTAGTTAAATTATGTGTGTCATCTGACCCTTATCTAACTCAGGGTACATTAGCTATAACCATCAGTACATATGTACAATTTACAATGAAAGTAAGAAACTATTTTTGTACTTATGAATCAGTTGCAAGGATGATACTACCCTATTGGGTAGGGCCAGGGTGTATACCAAAACTCTGCTTGTCTTGTGATATCTCAAAACCATTCTTTCCTAAGACCATGGTCTCATATGCCACAACTAGCCATTACAAGTCATGATGGAAGCACAAGTCTAGTCATTGTGAGTCATACTAGAATTAATTCACCAACCTCTTCAAGTCATGTTGGATATCAACTACTAGCCTCTACAATTCATATTGGGATCATTTCATCGACCACTGTAAGTCATGATGTGGTAATTGATAGGATTTAGATGTCTAGATGTATAGGATGTAAGCTCACGTTCCTTTGTGGACTTTGTAAAGGAGATAACATAACTCACTTATGCCCTGCTATGTTTTTGGTACAATAAGTATGATCCTTGTATGATGGCCCTTAGGGTTCTAAGTCGGCTTCAATTTCCCAACAATCTAATCCTTATTTGGTTTATACATTGTTCTTGCTAATGCAATATTTGTTCGACCCCACCCTTTTTGTGGGGGGTGATGCATCTCTTGACCATGTTGTCTCACATCTTGTTGAACTAGAGGTCATGCTGATGAAATATTCGGTCGATGCCACTCCTATTTTGGGGAGTGATGCATCTCTTGACCATGTTGTCTCACATCCTATTCAACCAACGATTGAAGAAGTGATTGTGCTGATGAAATATTTGGTCGATCCCACTATTATCTTGGAGAGTTACAAATTTAAGGAAGTGACGTTTCCGATGCAATATTCGGTCAATCACACTCTTATTTTGGGGGGTGATGCATATTTCAACCATGTCCTTAGCATTTATAGTTCTATACCTTTTGAACAAGGAAGAATTCCACTCTCTCTGAGTATGCTCCCTCCAAATCCTAGGATGGTTTGATTTCATTGAAATGATGTTGTAGAGATTCTCCTTCCTTCTTCTACACCCTTCTAGATAATGGGTGTTCGTTGATATATTGCATATTAAGGATCCTCTGCAATTATTTTATCCTCCTCATATTAGAAAATTTTGGGTTCTCCCAAGATTATGTCAACCACCAATGAGTTTTTGACTTTCAACAGAAGTATTGCATGGGAACCTTGGCCTCCCCTATGATATATTTCTTAGAACAACATCCCCAAGTCTTAGTTAAGATCTTTTCAGACTCCAAAAATTGAAAATATTTCTGAGAGAACTTGTTTATTTGACACTCGTTAAATGGTTTTGAAAGGACATATATTTGGTATAAGATCAACATTTTTCCAGACCAAGTAGACTAATTACAAAAAATGAATACTCTAGTCTCCATTATATAGAATATTTATCCTTGGTATTATTTTATACATTTTCGAGGCTAGGGGACTAAATATACAAAAAAAGGAAATTTTTTAGTTAAGTTGTAATTGCATTACATCATCCTGCTTGCATTGTTGAGCCTATTAACGGTTCCTTATTTCTCATTATAAGCCTCTTCCCTCAACAACTTTCATCACTAGCCAAGAAATGCCTTCAATATATATTTTTCATGTTAACATCCTTTACAGGTAGAGGAAACATTTCCCTGAGTGTTTGTTCCCCACATGCATTTCCTTGCATTGAGCATAGGTATTCTCCACTACCTGGAACTAGTTGCTTACTCGTGACACTCGGTTCCTCTCCTATATCATAGCATTTAATTTCTTGTAAAAAAATATAAAAAAATTGGGTAGGAAAAGAATATTATCTCTGATCAAAGACAATCGTGTCAACTTTGAACATAACACAAATTTTTGATTCCATTTTCATCCAAATTTTTTGTTTAGCATGACCTTTGGAAGATAATATCGTTACTTAGATTTGACTCCTCTTACTGGTTATTATTCCAATCCCTATGGAGATTTTGTTGATGCCTCCTTCATCACAAGCTTTTGTCACTAATCATGATTAAGTCTATGCTTCTTGAGTTATCCATATGTGTCATTCTCCTATTCAAAGTAATTTTAAAGCATGTGTATGCCATTTCTCATAACTCTTGATTGTGTATGTCATCCATACCCTGAATGTATCTCAGAATCACATGAATTTGTTTTCGAACCTAGCACCCTGGGCCTACTTTCATCATTCATAGGTAAAATTGAACCCAACAGATGACATTTCCTCATTGATCACTGTCTGGGGGGTTTCCCTTTTGCTCGATGACAATAAATCTATTCACACATTGGGATTCTTGCAGTGTCTTTGATTCCATTATACATATTGGTGGTTTCCTCACCTTTGTCATCAATTTTCCTTATTGGTTTCTATTCATAGGGTCTCTTTCGTACACAACTTGCATCTGTTCCATGCAAGGGATGCACATGGTCATTGGTTTGTGAACATCCTATTCATCCAAGATCCTACTAATCATCAATATATTTCTTTGTACCTCATTCTAGATGATGACATACGCCTTAATTATCTCATTCCATTCAGTCTCCTTCCATCAACTTCAGCTCATCTATTTTGGAAACAAGACCTAGAGTCCTATGAGTACCTAGAGGCTTGAAATCATCAGTAGCAGGTTCTCCCATCATAAAAAGTTGGGAATACATCAATGTCTCCTAATCAAAGGATTCTTCAAGTGTTCTACCTCAACACCTTTATTCACACTTGTGTAATGTACTCGGTTCCTTGAAACCTACTTTCATTATCGGTGGGTTGTCTCGTGTTTGTTAATGCTATACCTTAATGACTGTTAATGAAATGAAGTATCATTGTGTTCGACTTCAAATCCTCTATTCACAAGATGTAGACTTGCACCTTCGGTGGATAGTGTAGAAGACCTCCAGATTATAGTAGAAGCATCCCATATCTGTTGCTATCTTTCATTGGACTAGTACTTGTATGAGTTCAATGATCATGGAAGATAATATTTTACACCATTGTATATGTATATCTTCAGTTTATTTTGAGACAGGACTCCTCTATGTATTGTTCATGACTATGACATCATATGGAATATTTCCACTTTGTATTGCATATTCATGGCCATGAACAACTATTTGATATATATCCACATGGATCTACAGTGTAGTTCATATTGGCATCAATGTGTACAACATTATTATGGATTGTAATATTCTCATGAGTAAATAGTTTCATTCCATCTGTTTTGGTTTACCCCTATCCATAGAGATATTTTCCTCCTAATGTAGAAGAAAAAAAATTGAAGTGGAAAGAGGAACATTTTAAGAGGGTGATACATGTTAGAAATCTAAAGTAGCTCCTTCTCTCTTTTACACATACAAATAAAAAACTAGAGGTGTTTGTATATGGAGGTCTTCGCCACGTTCCTTGTCACATTGCTCAAACTAATTTTGGTCCTATGGGAAAATGACTATCAGATATAATGCTTTCATTAATTTAATAATATTAGGTCATTGTTGTTTGAGATATTCTCTCAACTACACCACCTAAATTAGGAAATAGTTAGATCTTAATAACTCTATAAAATAGAGTTATAACTATGTGTATGTTTTTAGAAAAAATAGGATCATGGGGCAATAAAATAAAACAAAAAATATACACAATACAATATAGACATAGATATACATGGTTAACCCAGTGTGGGATACATCCACCAAAGAAATTATTAGGTCCTTCCTTTATTATTATCCATCAAAATAAAGGGATACAACCTACAACACACCCACTATAATTTCCTCTTCTTTCTCTCACAATTTCCTCTATCTAAATACAATATTCGCACTAATACACAGCCGTAATACAATTCCCTGAGAAGAAAAAATTTCCTTGTAGCTAAAAAATCCCTAAAATAACCTGTATCATCATATATGTGACTGTATAATGAACGGTCCAGATTGACAATGAAATTACAATATTTTACAAGGAATTTTTTCCCAAATTGTTTCATCAGGGGCACTACCCCAGAATCCCCCGCTGGGGGGGAGGGGGGGTGACAAAAATTTTCATCTCCCCCCCATGGAACCTCTTTGGCGACAATTGTTGGGGTGAAATCCCCCACAAACGCCTCCATTAGGGAATGGGGTCCAAGCATGACTAAAGCAAACCTATGAATCAGGAAGATAATCAACCTCCACAACAAACAATCTCCCACTTGGAGACTAATCACAACTCCACTATTGTTGTACTTGTTAGAATATACTACACTTTGACCTAGAAAATTTATCATATTGGCCATCATGATTTAATACTAACTGAAACTGAGAAGGATTTCATTTTCTCCCTCATTACTCCTTTTGTTAACATGTCTACAAGATTTTGGCTACTGTAACTTTTCCAACTTTAAATGTCCATCTTCCAAGATGGATCGTATGAAATGGTACCTAAGTTGTATATTCTTAGGCTTTGAATGGAAGGCTAAGTTATTTACAAGATGAATGGAACTTTCAATGTCACAATACAACCTTCTATTATCTTCCTTCTTTCACAATTCCTCCATAAACCTATGTAACCAAAACATTTCTTTACTAGCCTATGTAGCAACAACATACTCTCGTTCTGTTGTTGAAAGTGAAACAACCTTTTTATTTTTTGAATCGAACTTATTGTAGTTCCACCTACAGTGAAAAACATGCCCTATGGTGCTCCTCTTGTTATCTTTACCACTTGCCATATCTTAATCAACATATCCTTGTAGAACAATGTTTGAACCTCCAAGACATAATGCATGAGTAGAAGTACCTCTCAAATACACGAGAATCCATTTTACTTCCTCCCAATGTTCTTTATCTAGATTTTTCATATACCTTCTCACAACTCCTATTGCATGTCCAATATCTAGTCTTGTGCAAACAATCACATACATCAAGCTGCCAATTGTTGATGAATAAGTGACCCTGGACATGTATTCTATATCCTCCTCTGTCTCGGTGTTAGATCATGATGTCATTGATGTCAAAGGAACAATGTCTTGTCATAACATATTGATTTAGTGATTGATGGATCATGTATTGTCCTTGTTGTCAATGGATTGATGTCAAGTGGATTCATAATTATATGATGTCATGTGTAGATGAAGATGGATCAATGTGTTGTCATTGATATATGATGCATAGATGATTTCATGCATAGATGAAGATGGATCGATGTGTTTTTATTTATATATGATGCATAGATTAATTGATGCATTAATATATTGATCTTTGGATCATGTGGTCATGCATGGAATCAATAACAAAGGGACAATGTCATAGTGATGTGTTGTCATGGGTTATTCTCGCTGGATTGATGTAACGATGACTCATTATTATCTTTTCTTGGTTTATAGGGAGTGAAAATGGATGAAATCCAAAGTGGTCCGCTTATGGTGAAATCCCTCATGGGATGACACTTTGCAGTTGAGTTATCCTAGAAGTATTGTTAGAGAACCCATGCTTAATTGTGGAATAATGAGATAAATATGAGTGAATTTGTCAGTGAAACTATCCTATATGGATAGTTATTGTCATTCCATTTTTTGTGGTATGTGGAATGTCACATAAGTCCTCATAGTTAGAGATTTGTGTCCTTGTGAAGTTGTAGGATCCTCATGTGTTGGCTACAAGCCCCAAAAGGTCAAGGAATTCAAAGTGTTCACAAAGAAGAAAATATTTAAATAATAAAGTGAAGTGATGAAGTCAAAGAGGATTATTTAAATAATAAATTTAATGGAGAACTTTCTAATTATGGAAAGTGGTTATAAGTGGGTTAACCCTAAAATAAGGAAAGTGGGTTAAGTGGACTAGTGGTTATGTGAAAAAAGTGGCTAAGTGGACAAAGTTGGAAAAAAGTGGCTATGTGGAAAAAGTGGCTAAGTGGACAAAGTGTATATCTGGAAAAAGTGGCTAAGTGGATTCTTCTAAGGAAGCTACTTGGAGAGTATCAATAAGAGAGCAAGGGTATATTGTTCAAGTATCTCTCTTGAAAAAATATTGAAGATCTATTATGACTAAGACAGTCATTTCAGGTACACATGGATGCATAGAAGTTTTTGTAAGTCTGAGATCTTGAAGGAAAAAGTTTCGGAAGTTCAAAAACACTAGTTTCTAAAGGAGCATGTGGGTTGCAGTGAACCAGAGTGCATACATACATAGGTTGCAATGAGGAAGGATGCATACATGCACGGGTGAAAGGAAATCAAAGTGTGTACAACTAGAGAAACTCATGGAGACTTGAGTGTGAGCTACTTCTAGGTTTTTGAAGTCTAAATAAAGTTCCATATCTGTAGTTTGTGGTGTCAGATCTACCATATAAGTTCTAGTATGGTTGCATGATTGTTTTGATGGATACTTTAGTGCATGGTATGGTGAATTCTTAAGGAATTATTTGCATGGTTTTTTTGATATGGTTTATGTCGGTTGATTGATTGAGTGAGAAACACTCTTATGTTTCAGTACCGATATGGTTGTCATAGTATATTGGTTAGTTATACATGATTAAGTAGCATTCATATGGTATGGTTGATGAGCATGAGTAAGTTGTTGGACAACATAGATGTGTTGTGATTGGTTATGGTACATATTGGACAGTGAAAGGCATAAGTGGATGTGACAGAGCATGCATAAGATCT
>ML803781.1:232379-247830 GCA_009831015.1 Picea engelmannii | reverse complement strand
CAAGAGCAACCTGCTCTGATACCACTGATCCGGATTATTTTCGGCACGAAATGAGAGCGGAGATATAATAAAGAAATGCACAGAGATATTGCATATATCCAGTAATATAACATAAATATATCAGAGATGCAACCATAAACACATAGATACAGTAATACACGATTTCTATTAATGAAAGAAATGTACAGAGACTGTAAAAATACAGAGTGAAAGACTCGCTAGAATGGTCGCAGCTTATCTCTGAGAAGAGATGTGACGGCTACTCGCATTCGCAAGAAGATGATTACAATGAGGCTCTGAAGGCCTTTTTACAATAATCGGGAATGCCAAAAGTCCTAGACATCCAAAAACCTAACCCTAGGAGATGAACCGCCAAAAGTCATGTGGGCCCCGTTTGGGTAAGTTGGTGCATCAACTTCCCGGGGTCGTAACTTTTGCATACGATCTCCGTTTTAGGCGTGTGATAGCTCATTGGAAAGGTATCGTCGAGGAGATTCATTTTGGGGGCTCAATCATGCCTTCGGCTATCATTGAGAACCTTGATCTTGAAAAAACTTCATTTAGGCCCTCAAAATGGCCCCGGAAGTGAAAACCTGCTAAAAATAGTAAATTGCCAAAATGGCCAGATAACTGTTTTGAGCCATTTGGAAAAGGTGGGTGGCCCCCGATATCCACCTGGATCATTATGGTTGCAGCTTTGATACGTTTCTATTATATTATTGGATATCCACGATATCTCTGTGCATTTCTTTATTATATCTCCGCTCTCATTTCGTGCCAAAAATAATCTAGATCAGTGGTATTAGAGCAGGCTGCTCTTGATCATTTTTCATTGCATATCCCCGACGAGGTTCGAGTATAGCAAGTTGGGTCTCTAACTTGTCTCTCTTGAAGACAATTGCTCTCGCATGCCCCAGAAACCCTCCATGGTGGAAGAAAACAAAAACGACGGAGCAAACGATCCTATCAATCTGTTGCTTGAGCAAGCTCTCACGCGACAGAGGGATGAAATGATGGAAGCACCTCCCTATCAAGGTACATGTTAATTTTGATATTCCCGTATTTGAAGGTCAGATAGATGCAAATTCCCTAGATAAATGGTTAAATATGTTAGAAGGTTATTTCTCTGTTCATAATTTTTGCGATAGGGAAAATATCACCTTCACACTCCTTAAAGCTCTCCCCCATGTCAAATATTGGTGGGAAACTTACTGGGAGCAAAGTTCCACAAAGGAGTCTGGAATATATGGGGTTGAGCCTATTAGAATATGATGGATGTGCTCGTTTAACCATAGACAATATCACTATTGTCACCTAACCATAGGCCAAAGCCACCCCCGAGCACCTTAACCTTGACAGAGAATCATTCTGGGAGAAAAACCCTAGGCTAGATAGTCAAACAAGATAGCACACCTCTCTCCAAGGATAGCGCACCAAACAAGAGTAACAAGAGTTGATCAGAGAGTCCAAACCATAACCAAGAGAGAGTCCAAAACCGAAATCTTCTAGTTGCAACAGCTGCAACAACATCTTTCCTCCAAACTTGCGCACAGGCTGGCCAATTGTAATGCACACAAGTGTTGCTTCTGTAGTTCTGAGAATACTGGCTAGGATGAAGACCAACCTCCTGTATTTATACTAATTCTGGCAGACTACCTGGGTTGACTGCCTGGGCCGACTTCTCATTCTGGGTACTAATTCTTTAGTATATAATATTTCCTTTAGCTGACTTCTTCTCTTGGAGGCTAATAACCTAATACAAGTCATTCTCTCGAGCCGACTTGTCTTCTAGGGTTATTAACCAATTAATTAGGGCTTCTTCTTGCTTCCCAAAATATTCTATTCTCGTCAAGTTTACACGTGGAGGTAACTACCTCCTGCAACTACCATAATATCAACACTCCCTCCTAGCTAGGGAGGCATTGAAGGTAATGGTCTTGAGCACAAACATACCATTTACCCGGTAGCATCAACATAGTCATATATACTAACTCATGATTAGATCATGAGCACCATCATCACTATCAGTGTCATCAGTTGCATCATCTCTCGAAACCATACTCCATCTGAGCAATCATACATGATGCTGGATAAGTCACTCACTCCACAGAGTGACATAAGAGCCATTCTTCTAATACAGACATTTTGACCTAGAAGAATACATGTCCTGGACCATTTTCCGTCTGGGGAATATCTGTCCATTGATCATCCATCTAGCTGATACTCATTTCCAACATTTCTGATAGTTTTTAGGGCAATCAGAACAATGTCATTCGATAGAACACAATTGTGTCTATCCATAGTAGTACACAACTACAATCCAGTGGTACACTGCCACACCAAATAACACACATATACTTGATTAGTGACATATAGTCACAATCAGTGGAACACATCCACCACAGTAGTATACATCTGCTGTTCGGAGACATATAGTCTCCATAACGATCATATCATCAACCTGCACAGAAAACATTGTTATGATATAGAATGAATCATCTGAGCCATTCTTCCACTCACATTTGTGAGATCTGGAAGAGCATCTACCCTAAGAGGGTAAAAAATCAATGACGAGCTATCTGGACTATTCTTCTCAAGAAAGGAAGAATAATTTTCTCGATTTCTGAGCCTGGACCATTCACCTATCCGAGCCATTCATCCTTCACTAAACAAAGTAAAACCTGGAGAGAATGAATCTTCCCTAGGGAATGACTGTCCGAACCATTTCCTAAGGAAATGATTGTCCTGCACCAACCTCCAAAACAAACCATTCTTCGAAACTGCTCACAACTGTGAGCTTCGAAAGAATGATTGTCCGGCGAGGAAGACCAGTCTTCTTGACCACTATTGAGAGTGACCTTCAAGAAGAGAGCTTGTCCTAGACCATTCCCCATGTTAACCACAAGGGGAATCTTTGTCTATGGTACATCAAAAATCCATTGAACCATTTTCATTACAAAAATGACCGTTCGATCTGGACCATTTTCCAAACTGGAAAATGCCTGTCCGTCAGAAATCTCAAACTACTTTCCAAACTGGAAAGAAACAACTCACCCTAGACCATTTTTCGAACTGAAAAATGACTGTCCATGAATAAGTGCTCCCTCTCAACCTAGGAGTCATCTCTTCCTTTTTCAATAAGGAAGTCGTCTCCACGAGCTCCAACTTGAGTATGCAAACTCTTTCATTTTGGACAGAGGCTTTACCAAAATATTTGCTTATCTACTCATCTGTGGAGATATATATTGGTGAGCCACTTTCTCTTTTCTGGATTTCATCACAGGGAATGTAGTGCTTGATCTCAATGTATTTTGGTCTTTCTGGAACACTGGTTTTCTCTGAAGGCTTCATATAGCTATGATCATTTTAGTATATCATTGTTGGATTCACCTTTTGTTTCCTACTAGCTCATAACATCGTGGCAAGGGTCAAATTGGAACATATCCAAGTGGTACTTCTTCTGCCATCATGAGAGCTTTGTCATAGATTGGAAATCCATCATCCTTGAGTTCTGAGTAACCATTCTGATACATTATCTCTGTTATAGAAGTTTTTTCACCACGCTTTTGTTGTGCATTGGAGGTTCTCCACCAAGTTGTCTTCTTCCATCTGCATACAAAGGTCTCTTCCTGGTATACCTCAAATCCTTGAAGTTGTTCTACATACGTTCTTTGTTCAATTATTCTGGAGAACATTCTTTGCATTCATCTGATGTAAACTCCAAACCATGGATATTGCGGCCGATATAATGGCTCATGTAAAGGTATATCTAGTTTACTGGAACAAACAATCATCATAGTCTTCTCCCTCCATCTGGGTGAACCTCTAGTTCTGGATCTCGCAATGCTTTCATTCATAAGTATTCCATACACTGTTCTTCATCACAAATTTCAGTTCCTTTGCTTGACTGCTTTTAATGAGTTCATATCAGGCTAGTGGTCTTGTGATTCTTGATACAATGACTGGTTGTTCTGGATTTTCTTTCTTGGAATCTTCATGTTCTTCCTCATGTTTCTCTTTAGCTCTTGGGTCCATGGAGTTTTCTATAGATTCCATGCCCTGAAGATTCCACTTCTTTCTTTCATCATAGGATCATGGATGTGGATGGACAACCAGGGATACTTTAAGGCTTCGTTTCGAAGAAGGCTTCTTCTAAAGTCAAACTGAACATGTACTGCTTTTCATGGCTACTACCATGGATATATACTCCATTATCTTCAATGGATCATAGGATTAGCTCCCTCCTAATCCTTGCTTCATGTATGAATGCATGCTCTTCTTTTGGAAATATATAATTGGATCCCTCCATCTAATAGAGTCCACGCTTCCGTCTGCATCCTTATTGCCTTCTGCAAAGTGTCATAAATCTTTCTCCAATTTCCTCTTGATTGCTGACTTCTTTCTGTCTTTACTTCTTCTAGGTTTCTTCAAGATTGATTCTGATTTCGGCTTATCTTGCAGTTGTTACTTATGTAATAACTTCCACATGAATTGTTACCAAGGGTTGTTGATGTACTTCATACTTTCATGTTTATTGTCTGACTTGTAGTCATAGTGATAGCAAACCTTATCTTGTTGTTTTTCCATAGGTATAGTTTCTCTTGGAATATATTATCTTCTAGGAAATACATATGTAAGATATGTACAAAAAACATGGTATATACAAGAACTATGAAGAGTATTGTTACCTTGTCTTAGAAGAAGAAGTCTGTTTTGTCCTTCTTGGCTTTCTTTGAGGGTTCCCTTTCTTCGGCAACTAATGCTTCGTGTGTTTCCTTCCTTTTCTTTAACTCGAGACAATGATTCTTGTAGTGACCATACTTTCGACAATTGAAGCATTGTATTCTTGACATATGGTTTCTTCCTGGAGCCAAACTTATTTTTATTCCTGAAATCTTTGAACCTTGTTGTGAAGGCTTGATCATCGTACTTCTTTTGGGGTTTCTCTTTTGCACTGATCCTTGATTCTTCTTGTGCACAAAAAGTCCGAAGTTCTTCAAATGTAGGATACTACTTCCTTATGTTCATGCTTGCGGCAAATGCATCCCATGTCTTGGGAAGACCATTGAGTACTATGTTTACCAGTTCCTTCTCTGAAATGATCTCTTCAATAACTTGTAGTTGATCTCTTAACTGAGAGATTCTCACAAAGTATGTTGTCATCATCATTCATCTTCATGTCACAAAGTTCATTCTTCAGACTCATTACTTGTCCAATGTTTTTGACTAAGAAGATGTTTGTTAGGGCATCGCACATCTTCTTGGATGAGTCAAGATGGGAGATGTAGGGTATCAAGTGGTATTTTATAGAATCCACTATGATACTCATGGCATTGATGTCATTGTCTTTGAACTTCTCCAAAACTGCAACGTTTTGAGGTTCTTTCGCTTTTCCTTCTTCAAACTCTAGTTCCACGATCTTTCCTTTCACGTTATCCAACACTTTATTCTTGGCAAGGATGAGATCAATCCTTGTCTTCCATGCTCCGAAGTTAGAAGACCCATCTAACTTTTTTTCTGACTTCATATAGTAAGTCATGGTTTCTTTGATTTGGTCAACCCTAGATTTGGCCAAAAACTCAAACTTGACGTTTTAGCTTGCTGAGAGTACCAGGAGATGCGCTAGGCTAGGGCGCACTAGTCTATCCAGAAATTAGGTCAATCCCTTCACTTAAGGTGCTTCAATGAGAGGATTAGGGTTTCTACAACTGCACTTGCTAGTAACCCTAGCGACAGTGCTTTGGTAACTGCTCTTTCTAGAAACCTTGGCGATGGTTCTTCAACAAGTTTAGTATCCTTATGGCTATGCTCCCTTCCAGTGGTTAGACTGAATGAAAGAGGTGTGTGCCCATAACCTGTTAGAATATGATGGATGTGCTTGTTTAACCATAAACAATATCACTATTGTCACCCAACCATAGGCCGAAGCCACCCTCGAGCACCTTAACCTCGACAGAGAAACATTCCGGAAGAAAACCCTAGGCTAGATAGCTAAACAAGATACTGCACCTCTCTCCAAGGATAGCGCACCAAACAAGAGTAACAAGAGCTGATCAGAGAGTCCAAACCATAACCAAGAGAGAGTCCAAAACTGAAATCTGCTAGCTGCAGTAGCTGCAACGAAAACTCTCCTCCAAACTTGCGCACAGACTGGCCAATTGTAGTGCACACAAGTGTTTCTTCTGCAGTTCTGAGAATACTAGCCAGAATGAAGATTGACCTCCTGTATTCATACTAATTATGGCAGACAGCCTGGGCCGACTTCTCATTCTAGGTACTAATTCTTTAGTATATAATATTTCCTTTAGCCGACTTCTTCTCTTGGAGGATAATAACCTAATACAAGTCATTCTCTTGAGCCGACTTGTCTTCTAGGGTTAATAACCAATTAATTAGGGTTTCTTCTTGCTTCCCAGAATATTCTATTCTCATCAGGTTTACACGTGGGGTTAAATACCTACCGCAGCTACCATAATATGAACAGAGCCCACTTGGGATTTTTTTGTGGGTGCGGTAAATGAACAACATTACCCTGTTGGCAACTATGAGGACGAGTATGTGAGATGGACCACACTGCGGCAAGAGAAGGGCCAAATAGTTTCAAAGTTCACCAATACCTTCCATACCTTGCGCACCAAGATGTGTGTCAAAGACTCCGAACGACATTTGGTTTTGAAATACCGTGGGGCTCTACACAGATACATCCAAACTGAAATGGATTTTCTGGACATCTCATCACTCGATGCTGCTTATTGATATGTTGTTAAAATCGAGCATAAATTTAAGCACCAGAACAAACAGAATTTTGGGTTTGCAAATCTGCAACAGCCAAAGTATGATAAAGATGACCCTAACAAACAGTCCCCTGAAAACCAGTCTAAGCGACAAGAAAATAAGGGTCACGGGAAGACAAAGGACACCAGAAAATGGTGTGATTTTCACAAAAGCCCCTGGCACAACAACGATGAATTTCGCTCAAAACAGTCATTGGTGGCTGAGATCAAAGACAAGGAGCCGAACCCTGATTCATAATCTGACTCTAAAAATACTGGTAAAAGACATATCATCAACGCAGACCCCACTGCTATTGTCGCGACCACAACAATTCAACTAGAAGAACCAACAGATCCTGAAGAGAGAGAGCGCCTTTTTCATTCACAGATGTGGGTGAAGGGAACCCCGTTGGATTTTATTGTTGATAGCAGAAGCCATAAGAACCTCATCTCAACAAAGGTCGCCAAATAGTTGAGATTGTTGACAACACCACACCTGCAGCCATACAACATCGGGTGGTTTTTCCAGGGACGAGATCTCCATGTCAACCAACAATATCGATTGTCATACAACATCCAACCCTTCAAGGATGAGGTATTATGTGATGTTGCCCCATTGGATGTATGTGATGTTCTCTTGGGCCAACCATATATGTGGAGACGCAATGTTGTTTATGAGTCTCGACCCCGCAGTGTCATTGTTTCTTTGGGGGGTCATCTCTACAGAATACCGGAGGTAGTTCCGACTATTGTTCCACCTAAACAGTGCCGCAAGGTAGTATCTCATACTACAAAATTCAATTTCTTCACAATCTGTTCAAAAGGGGAACATAAGGACACTGCAACCACTACAGCCTCGCCCCAAGCACCATCTATCCAACATAAGTAGGTCGACAAGGTTGCAACAAAGCACAAAGATTCCTTCTGCACACAGTCCTCTCATGTAGCTCGACTTGTTGAACAGACTCAACCTCAACAGGTTCGTGGCAACCTTCAACAAGCTAAGAAACACAACTTTTCCAACAAGGAAAGCAACTCATAAAGATGCATATTCAACAAATGCTTTTCCCTCTCCCTCGGGCACTCAACACAATGGAGACCATTGTTTCCTAAGGAGGGAGGATTGATCCAGATGGATATCGATGGCCACCCACCTTTTCCAACTGGCTCAAAACAGTTTTCTGGCAATTTTGGTAATTTACTATTTTTGATAGTTTTTTTGGGTCCTAAACTTTCGGAGCCGTTTTGAGGCCCTAAATGACATTTTTTGGGCATCAACCGGTTGGTGAATGTTTCCATAATATTAGCTGTCAATAGTTGTAGTCCTCAGATAGGTCTTTCTAACGATGTATCATATGCATCAAACGAAGATTGTATGCAAAAGTTACGACCCCAAGAAGTTGATGTACTGACTTACCCAAACGAGGCCCACATGAATTTTTGCGCTTCATCTCCTAGGGTAGGTTTTTGGATGTCTAGGGTTTTTGACATTCTCATTTATTGTAAAAAGGCCTTTACAGCCTCATTGTAATTATCTTTTTGCGAATGCGAGTAGCTGTCACATCTCTTCTCAGAGATAAGCTGCCACCATTCTAGCGAGTCTTTCACTCTGTATTTTTACAGTCTATGTACATTTATTTCATTAATAGAAATCATGTATTACTGTATCTCTGTGTTTATGGTTGCATCTCTGATACGTTTCTGTTATATTATTGGATATCCGCGATATCTATGTTCATTTTTTTATTATATCTTAGCTCTCATTTCGTGTCGAAAATAATTTGGATCATTAATTCCAAAGTGATTCACTTTTTTAGCTATTTGTGCCTTGGATATTGGTTTCTTACAGATGAATTAAGGAGTTGAGATAATTTCCCTACTCCTTCATGCTCAATTGATCTCAGTTTAATAAATCACAAACCAACATGCCATTTGATAATTCATGGACATGATTCAATTGGGAAAAATGTGAGGAAGTGTTGAGTGTTGTCAAACTTCTAAAGAAATTGAGTGGTGAAGGAAATTGATGTCGAACAAGTTTTCTTCTACCCTCCAACCTTACATGGACCATTAAGAATGTGTCTCCTTCCTTCAATGTGGCTTGCCCTCTAATTCAGTGAATGATCTCAATTATGGGAATGTTTAATTTGTGAGTGCTGATAACTAATGATACGACCATACTTTGGATGTTGAGTTGTTTTATGTAAATCATTTGTGCAAATGATGACACTGTTCATTCCATTATTATGCCTAAAACATATCTTAGGGATAGGTTTTTATGAATACATGTCAACTAATTGATAGAGTTTTCGAAAACCACCATCTTTTTTCACTTGTCATCTATCCTATCTCTCCTTATCTCTTTGTTCTCAGTTACCCCTATCTTTCCTTATATCTTTGTTGTTAGTTCCCTATCTCTCCCTATCTCTTTGCTGTAAATGAAAGCTCAGATTAGATTGATTTTATTGCCACCGCCTCCAATGACACATCTCTATTATCTCGACCATATTTTCGGTACCTTGAATAATGCACGGGCATTTGAAATACAGGGGCCGGCTACCCCTCCATTTCTAAAGGAAAAACTACCATTTCCATCGCCATTCAAGGAGCCTGAAAATAGTTTTTCCAAATCCAGGACCTTGGCCTTGGCCTCCAAAACAACGAGACTCCTTTCCCATGGCAGTTTCTTCCTTATATCATCCATCCACTGAACATACGTGCCAAAGGACGCGACCATGCGTACGATTATGCTTTTCATTTTCTTGATATTAATTGCTGAACAAGTTTTGCATATATACCATAGGAAATCCAGCAAAATCCATTGGGTTTTGATACAAATTTCCAGGAAAGTGGTTTTGATACAAATTTTCAGGAAAGTGGTCCATATAGAGAAATCTTTGTCGGAAATGACGGTGAGCACCCGTCAACATTCCTAGAGCCAAGTTATAGAAGATTCTGGGTAAGATTCAAGAGTAATCTACATTGTAAAGCAATGACCAGAGGACTATGCATGCTTCCAGCTTCAAGTGTCAGAAGTATTCTTTGGTAGCCATTTTATCTTAAATATGGACTGTGATATGTACATTAATGATTCCCAGGATCTCTGACGTGCTACGCGTTTTTTCATGGATCCAAACATTGGAGAAACGTGGCCTTTGTTCAATTTCCACAAGTATTTGGCAATGTTGATAAGGGTGATCTTTACAGAAATAGGATCGTTTTTCTATACGATGTGAATGATAAAAAATCATGTCCTCCTACAGTTCAACCTTTAAGTTGTTCCATTGTCACTGGTAAATATTCAAAATATAATACATATAAATGTATATTCAAAAAGAAAGACTATTAATATATTGCAAGGTTTTGTAGGTATTACTCAAAGGCTTGGATGGGATTCAAGGCCCTAATTATTGTGGAATATGGTTTGTCCATCGAAGAGATGCTCTGCAGGGTTATAAACCATGAAAGTATTATTTCATATTCCTGAGCCATTTGCACGTGAAGATAAATGATTATTTCCATTGTGTTGGTATGTATATGATGAGGAGAGAGGTTGGAAGGCAATAATTCAGAACAAGGTTTTTCTCCTATACTTCAACAATCTGCCCTGTCAGGGTTAGGGAGTGGACAAATCATGCACAATAGTTCTTCCCTTAAAGCAACTCTAGATTTATGCAGTTTCCACTATGAAGACAACAACTCTGGGGAAGGGAGGTATAAAACTCAGTCAATACTTAGGTTTATTTATTTTTTTAAATTTTAATATTAGTTTATAAGATATTAAAAAAAAAAAAGTAATACTAGGTTACTAAAAAGAATAGATTTTTTTTTCTTCAACTTTATAAACTCAATATGTCACTTGTGTAAAATAAATCTGGATGGACATGACAAATTATTCTTCTCAACTACCCATGCTAAACTTAAACTCAATTTACAAAACAAAATGAATAGATATAATTTAAATTATAACTTCTCTCAAATATACACAATGAACTTGTTAGATATATGTAATGGAAAGGAACAATTAAATAACTCTAGAAAATATAATTTAAATTAACGAACACAAAAATAGCTATAGATAAAATTTGTATGTTGCATTGAAGTTTTTATTTGCTATTAGAAAGAGTTTGATTTCTACATTATATTAAACCTTTTTAATTTTCATACCTTATGAACATTGAACATTAAAAACAAGCCACTCAAAAGTTCATAGTGCATGTCACAAGACATCGTATACATGAATTAGAGGATAATAAAATCATTATGGTGCAAATCAAAATTTATTCTATGGTGCCAAAACAAATAATGCAGTAAATAATAATTTTTCGAACACAGGTGAAAAGTATCTTAAAGAAAGTTCACAATTTATGGCATGAAGAAAAAGACATTATAGAAAAAATACCTCTGTTTTTTTTGAAATATTTTGATATTTGTTTATACGTTCAGTTTCTTGGGTTGTTCTCCATTTCATTTATGTTATCGTCCCCTGAAAATTGGGGGTATTTCCAGTCATGTCCCCAAAATTGTGCCCCCACCCCTGGACTTTTGTGAAACATAGCATCTGTTGCGTTCTTAGGACACTCTTTGACAAAGTGTCCTGGATTCTTGCAGTATAATCATGGACTTGGGTGGCTTGCAGTATTTAAAGTGACATTCTCCTAGGCGTTTGTCTTTCCTCCACCTTATAAGGTTGTGAATGTCTTTTGTATAAACCCATGTCCTTCCGCCCCATATCCTTCTTTGTCAATAAGTTGAAACTTGATTCCTGTACATAACATAAGACCATAACCATTTCCAAGAGAGAAAACAAGATTCCCATAACGTTCTAGAAGACTTCTTGTAAGAGTCATAATGCTCTCATCTTCTGAAACATATGCTCTTATTAGCACTAGCTGGTTTAACAGAGACTTGGAATTGTTTATGTCCGATGTAATGGACTCTCCCTCTATTATCTTCAGCTAAGCTAATTTCCTACACAAATACAACCTATGGTGATTTCCTGTGTTTGAAACATTGAGACATAGTGTCCCAAGCTTCCTTTTGGTTCCTTTGTACTGTTTATAGGTAGTAGCTGGGAATCCCATAAGGTTCAACAATACTGTGACAAGGGGTTTTCTGTCTCTCCATTTCCATTTCATTATTATATGTGTATTAATAACCCTGATCAACTCCCATTTCATGATTAGGTATGTGGAAATAAGCCCGGTTTTAAACTTTTTACGATTCTCCTAAAATTCTCTTTCTAAGAGAGGCATGTGCATCTTGAACTTTGATGGGTAGAAGTTCTCGCTGTTGAAATTGTTGATTATGCATTGCTCTGTCATGCTTATGACTATTCTTGAGATCTAGACTAAATGATTGAACAATGAGGGCATATCTTTTGGATAAAGTTTAATCTTCCTGAGTTTTAAATATATACTTAAGATGAGTAGGACTCCAGAGATCTGACTTTGAATTCTTTATGTGCCAGAGGACTCTATTAGTGGATATGTTATGTATGTTTTGTTAGAATCTAGTTCCTCTGATATTTTGTGTTTAGTATTAATTATATGACGGTAAAGAAGAAAATGATATTAAGCTTTTAATGCAATGTACATTTTTGCAATGATGTAATAGATTGGATGAGATATAGTTCAAGCACATAAGATGCATTGACAGGATTCAAAATACACTGTCTGGGTTGGAGGTCTATTTACTTCTGGCCTACTCGACCTGCATTTAAGGGGGTGGCACCTGCCACTCCCTTAGATTGTTTAATGCAAAGGAAACATATAGCTTGTGGATTGGCTAAGATTTTACTCTGTCTATCCTCTCCTCCGTTTTATGGTTTCCAAAGGCTCATGTTTTTGCAAAGAATCACTTATCTTTACAATTTTATGTTTTATGCGGGCATTTCAGTGTTGGTAGTGTTGTATGCGATATTGCATGCTGCTTGTTTGTTGTCTTCCAAGTCACTTACTCCTAAGGTATGTTATCTCATGATCATTTTTTAGCTCTTTGAGATTCTATACACCACCATTGGAGTTTTCTTTTGGAATCTTATCATTTAATTTTATCACGGAAATGCATAAATGTTTCAGACCCAAAGAGTATTTGGTTTCTATCAGCAATGTGTTTCCAGCATGGAATGAGCTTTCTAGAGTATTGGTGCGCTACTCATGGAAGTTTTCAACAATGGTGGAGTGACGAGTGGTTTTGGTGGGTATCAAACACATCCTGTTTCCTATTGGGCACTCTGGAAGCATTCTTCATATCTATTGGGTTGTTAGAAACAGGGTTTTCAGTCACACCCAAGAGTTCAGAAACAGAAAATGCAAGCCCCTATAAAATAACTGCATCGCCTCTTTTCATTTCTCTGGTAATGCTGGTCATGACGTTCTCGGTTGCCACAGTGATTGCAACAATACTTGTCATAAATGAAGGTACATAATCCTTCAATTCTATGTGTGGAGAATTGTTATGTGGCATGTGGAGTTTGATGATACTATATCCCATTCTTTCTCAACTGCTCAAAGTGAGGAAGGGAATTGATAAGGTGCCTCTGTCCATCATGTTGCCATATGTTATTGGTACTATTATTTTCTGTGTAATGGTGAACATTTACCTATGCTAGAGAAATTCATGGGCATAAAAACAAATTTGACAACTGATCAAATGAAGCCATAAAATTTAACCTGGAGGTTATATCAATATGAGACATAAGGCCATTTATAAGATCTTAGCTCTGTAATTCTTCTGTAAGATATTTTCTTTGTAAAAGAAAGAATGCTATAAGGAAGAGATAATATATGCACATCCAAGAGGTATATATTATTTAAATAATTCTGTAAAACTGCTCAACATATTTTAAAACAATTTTAAAGTATGACACACATTATTTGTTATAACTGAACCTGTCAATCTTTTGTTTTAAAATTATCCACAGAACATCGCTGCGCAACTATAGAGTTGCAAAACTAAACTCTCAAATTTGTGACAATGTACAAAATATGAATATATCTAGAGACAAAAAGAGAGTTAGCAATCAAAGCTAGCAGATGGACCATAATGCGATTTATTAAGTGAAATTTCACAGATGTTCAACTTCACTATGCCTGCATTTACAAAACGTCATCCCACAAGAACAATTTAGTTGAAATCCCAAATACAAGTTTTGTTCCGATTCACAATCCTCTGCAAATACTCACCAACTTGCAATGGTGACATGACCCCTTGCAGATGCTTGTAGACTTATTTTGCAAGTGCTTGCAAGTACCCACCATGGGTCTTTTCTAATTCACAATCTTTGTTCATGGGCAATGTAAACAACACATCCACAAGAGTAGTTTATGGGTATGGGTGCTTTCACCGCCTGCAAGAAACCATAGTCCTTGAAATTATAATCTTCAACTTAGTTTTTGGGAGACTAATTTGTTACTTTAATTATGCCGAAGGTATATGTTAAAGATAGCTTTTCATGAAAACTGTCAACTGGTTCACAGGTTTTCGGAAACCACCATCTTTGTCCACCTGTCATCTATCCTATCTCTCCTTATCTCTTTACTGTCAATTACCTATTTCTCTTTATCTCTTTGTTTTAAATTCCCTATCTCTCCTTACCTCTTTGCTATCAGTGATAAGCTTAGATCAAATTGATTTTGTTGCCACCGTCTCCAATGACACATCTCTATTATCTGGACCATATTTTCGGTACCTTGGATAATGCACAAGCATCTTAAACACAGGGGCCGGCTCCCCCTCCATTTCTTGAGGAAAAACTACCATTTCCATCGCCATTCAAGGGTCTTGAAAATATCTTTTCCAATTCCAGGACCTTGGCCTCAACCTCCAAGACAACGAGACTCCTTTCCCATGGCAGTTTCTTCCCTATATCATTCATCCAGGGAACAGACGCACCAAAGGCCGCGACCACACATATGGTTATGCTTTTCATTTTTTTATATTAATTGCAGAATGAGTTTTGCATATATGCCATTTGAAATCCAACAAAATCCATTGGGTTTTGATACAAATTTTCAGGAAAGTTAGAGAAATCTTTGTCGAAAATGACGGTGAGCACCCGGTAGCATTCCCAGAGCCAAGTTATAGAAGATTCTGGGTAAGATTCAAGAGCAATCCGCATTGTAAAGCAATGGCCAGAGGTGAATGGATCATTGGGGGACTTGGTTAACTTCATTCCCATTGTAATTGGTCTTACATTGGTAATAATTTTCATATATATAATATGCGAATTAGGTTTTGGTGTCTGCCTATTGATTATAGGTCGCGTTTGGTATTGAAATAAAAGATAAACACAGTGACTTTCAAGTGGAGCCTGCAAAGAGTTTGTACTTTGCAGTAAAAGTTGAGTTTCATCGTGCAATTGAAGGCCAAGGCATTCCTTATACATACATTTGCTGCAACAACTTTACTGAGATTTTTGTCTCAAATTTCGGGCAGTGGGGACTTCGAGTTCCTCCTAGAGATAAAGTTGTTAATTGGAAATGGGGATGCCAAAGGTGCGTATATAAAAACATTAATTGGTATTTGCAATGTTCAGAACAATTCAAATTTTATGTATAATTAATTTTTCATACTTAAATATTTGGTTTCTGAATTATATGCAACTATTTTTATGACTGAGGAGGACATTGGAATTTTCACAATCAAAGCAGTGGATGATGAGAGAACTCTGAACA
>ML803781.1:185954-218068 GCA_009831015.1 Picea engelmannii | reverse complement strand
CTCTTGATTTTTGACTTATTCTCTTGTTCTAAGTGCAAATTGAAAATTTAAATGCCCTAGGATTGGGAACACAAATTTCTTGGTCGAGTAAGATTTGAGGGTTCAAACCCTAGGGAGTAGCCTTGAAATTTTCTGTACCATGGAAACTTTCTTACAGTTTGACATTTGACAACTGTTTTATCCTTTGAATTTTAAATTAACCTGCAATGGTAAATTATAGAACGTCATATTTTTCTTAAGATACAAACTTAATTATGGAATGTTATATTTTTGTGCATAGTAAAACATGCAATGATAATTATAGAACACCATATCTTTCTTAACAAGCAATTTTTGTGCATAGTGAAACATGCAATGATAATTATAGAACAACATATCTTACTTAACGAGCAAATTTAATCAGGGAATGTTTTTTTTGCATTGTCAAAGTTTAAATTAACACATTAGTAATCATGGAACATCATGTTATATTTGTTTTCATAGAATTATTAATGTTAATTTACAGAGTTTATAGGTTAATGTACGTCTTTTATTAAATGTATAGTATCATGTTGTTAAAGTTAATTTTCATATTTTATATGATTATGAGAGATGAAATTTGAACTTTCTTTTGAAGAATCCTTTACTGTTTCATGATTATTTCATTTCAATATATTTCATTTTTTTGTTTGTTTGCTAGTTTGTTCGTGACCTGCAGGACTAGCCCGTGGTTTGATAAACCATGACTCAGGGTCATCTAAGCCATTAAAATCACCCGTGGATCGCACTCGACCTAAGACACATCAACCCTTAACATGGCTGAATTTTTGTCCCCGCAGGTTTCAAACCGGTGACTTAACATCACAGAGTGCCTTAACATCACAGAGTGCCTTAACAACTCACTCCATCACCGACTGTCCTACACCTCAGGGACTCAATATATTTAAATTTAATTTTTACCATTGAAGAGTATTTTTTTTCCGAGGTAATATCTCCCGGAAAACCCGAGTACTTCTCCACTTCGTAGATGGTAAACTGAGTAAACCGTCAACCCTGATTACGTTTAGACCTAACCCAAGAAGGAATAAAAAAATGGAAAAGAAAATTACTTTATTATTTAACGAATTATTTCATATCAATATATTTAAATTTAATTTTCACTATTTTATATATTATTTCATATTAATATATTTAAATTAAAGAATTAAGATTTATAATTCAAAATTATTTCATATATTTATAAAATTTAAATATTTATTTTTACACTTTACATTAATTTTTAATTAGTTTTTAGATGTCAATATTTTCTTCTTTAATGTAATCTTTTCATTAGTTCATAAATATTAATATTTAAATATAAAAACCCAAGAATTCAATATTATTTTATATATTTATAGTATCTAAACATTTTTTAATTTTACTATTCAATGATTTTTATAACATTCCCAAATTTATTATTCAATGATTTCTTTTAACATTCCCAAATTTATTATTGATAGATATATGACCACCATTATTCCTAAATTTATTATTGATAGAGACATGTCTTTAAATATTTATTTTTAAATGATTTTTATAACATTTCCAAATTTATTATTGATAGAGATATGCCTACTATTATTTTTAAATTTATTATTGATAGAGACATGTCTTTAAATATTTATTTTTACATAAGTAATTTGTTTTGGAATAAAATCTTTCTTTCCACATTTGTAATTTACCTTAGAATTAATTGTCTTTATTTTCAGATTTTTCCGTCTACTAAAATATCTTTATTTTTGCAATTGTAATTTGTTTTGAAATTAAATATCTTTATTTTCAAATTTGTAAATTGTTTTTGAATTAAATATCTTTGTTTACAGATTTGTAACTTGTCTTGTTGTGGAATTAAAGACATTCAACTTCATAAGATCAAGTCTCTCAATCAGTACATTTGGATAGAAATTTCAGACACCAATGCTAAAAATATGTATATAACAATTTTCTATTTTGCACCTATTAATTCTACTTTTTATAAGAAAAACAATCTAGATAGCAATTGTCCCTATAATAATTTAGAACAAGATATTTATAGTTTGAAAAATGAAGGTAATACCCTCCTGCTAGGAGACTTTAATGCTAGGACTGCAACTAAACAAGATACTCTTTTAAGTACTGATTCTAACCATAATCCTTTATGGCTAGATGAAGACCTTGTTTTATCTAATAGCTACAAAAGAAGCTCTGAAGACTTAATTGAGAATTTGTTTGGTACTGAGTTTGTCAAGATCTGTAGCTCTCAAGACCTAATAATTTGCAATGGATTAATGAAGTGGTCAAACTCCAACCAGATGATTTGTATTCATGGGCTAGGTAGTAGTGTCATAGATTATGTGATATCTGATATCTCCATTTCCAACCCAATAACAAATTTTGACCTTTTAAATAACCATGAACCCGACTCTGATCATAAACCTTTAACCCTAACTCTAAACTTTGCCATGCAAATGAGCACCATTGAAGAGAATTATGATAATCAAAGGAAATTGCGCTTTGAAAAAAGTAAAGTTGAACTTTTCTTAAAGGATTTAAGTAGTAAATTAAATTTCCTAACTTATAAGGACAACATTGGAGAACTCTATCATAATTTTACAACTACCCTTTCCACTTCCATTAACAAGTTCTCTTTTGAGGTGTCCTGTAAAAAGAATAATAGAATGACCAACCCTTGGTATGATAAATAATTAAAATTTCTAGGAAAGCCATTAGGGATGATTCTAACGAGTCCTTAAAACTCAATAAGATCAATACGTACAAATCCCTAATTAAAAGGAAAAAAAGGTACTATATCAATAAAAGGCAAGATAAACTTTCACAACTATCTAAGTTGGATGCTAAGAAATTCTGGAGACAAATTCCAAACCACAATACTAAAGAAAATAATATGATTCCCTTAAGGGACTGAAATTCCTACCTTAAATGTATTTACGAGTTCCCTAATGCCATGGAAACCATTCCTATTGTCCCTACAGAGGATGTAGTTTTTTCTTTAGATGACATAGAGTTTGGGGTTAAGAGGCTTGCAAATGGGAAAGCTAAGGACATTGAAGGCAATGTAACATCCCGCTCTTGCGCACACATGATTTTACTTATTCTTTGAGGACACTTGCGTGCAAGTGATCCGATTATGTATATGGTTGTCTGTTTCGCTTATGGATTCCGATGATGATGTTGTTGGATTATGATGTTATGTTATTTGATATCTATGTATAGACAGGTGATATTGACGGGTTTCTCCTGAGTGTGCATGACACTTGATAGATTGAGGATGTCGATGGCATCAATGGACCTCCTTGGACTCCGGATCGAGTCGGGGAGTGGAATGTATATGGTTTGGGTAATTCTATTTATGCATGTGTGACATATGATTGGGTATATTATGATGTTGTTTATGGATCGTTGATAGTGTTTTGTTGATGGATGTAGGCTGACGATTGCTTGCTAATCAGACTCACATAAGGAGTAAAGTGGCCATGCATAACAACCAGATATTGAGGGAGAGGTGTGGCAATGACCCTGCCACATCCTACTAGTACTCCCACCGTGGCTCAAATTGTAGGTTAACGATTACCTAGTTCAAGAGATCCACGATGCCATGAGGGAAGACTGAGATAGTCGCTCACGAAGATTCTAAGGGGTATGTAATAAGGCAGGGTCCTTATTCCTTAGAGGCCCTTAGTCTCTCACGAGGTCCCCTGATGGAGTATTGACTCCAAGGGTTGGATAACTACCAAAATTAGTCAAAGGCGAGTGACACCCTTGGAGCACATAGTGCGTCTTGAAGGGCACATCACATAATTAAAACTTGAATAAATGTGAGTGGCACCCTTGGAGCATATAGTGCATCTTGAAAAACATGTCACATAATTAAAACTTGAATAAAGGAGAGTGGCACCCTTGGAGCACATAGTGCGTCTTGAAGGGCACGTCACGACTTTTAATAAAGGTGAGTCAATGAACCTAGGTGCCTAGAAAACAATATTTGTTTTGACATGGTTGGAATTAAAATAATTATTAAATGAGTAATTTTTATTAATTATAAAATATCCTTAAAATTTTTAAGCCTAGTTTAAAAATTTGAGCCTAAGTCTAAAGTGGGTAAGAAGACAAAAAAATTAAATTACAAATTTAATAAATGATGGGGGATGAAGAAAAATCAAGTTAGGAATTGAAAGAGTAAAAAATTATATCTAAATATTTAATTATATAAATGTATGCAAAATAATACCAAATTGGAACTAAGATAAGAAAGTAAATAAATATAAAAAGTAATGTGGAAGCATATAAATGAATCCAGTCGAGTCTACCTAAAAAACTTTCCTAAATTAAACACAACTAAGTTTTAGAAATGCGTCAATCATTAAAAATGAAATAGAGGGAATAAATGGACAACTAGGAGTGATTTTAGAAGCACTTTTAGGATGGGCGAGAGAAATTGACATTTAATTAAATTAAATGGTGAATTTATTGGTGCAACTAAGGGAACGAGTGACAAGTGTACGTGGGGAGTAATTCCTAATTAAGTTTTAATAAAACGAATTAAATGTGCAAATGGCAAGTGGTCACTAAGATTTTCTTTTATAAAAGTAATGGCTGAGAAGAGGAATGGATCATGACTGGTATGAGTAAAGTTATGCTGCCAGAATTTCTTTGAATGATTTTACTTGTGAGATTTGGGATACCCAACTCGAGAAAGAGAGTGGTAGCTTGACCTTGCGAGGCGAGCTGGGAGCTAGAGTTTTCTGGTTGTGTTCGTGCGTGGACCCTTTGTGGCTCGTGGGTGTTACACATTATGTTCGTCATCCCTATGATTGTTAATGATGTAAACCTATCTGTTGCCTTCAGAGGGGTCAGTGGCCTGAATTCTTGAAGAAAGAAGGGAGAAGAACTTTTCCTGAGAAAATAAGTTGTATTTTCCTTTGTAAAAACCTTATTAAGGAGGATTTCCGTAGGCTGCTCTATACGTAGGGTGCAGAAATGCCTGATTTCCGCACCTTGCTCTATATCTAGGTTGCAGAGTTTCCGCAGGTTTCTCTATAGCTAGGGTGAGAAAATTCCTGTATGTTGGAAAAACGAGCGTCTTCTCGATGCTTCTAGAAGGAGAAGCTTCTATGGTGAGGTGGCCTCCAAAAAAATTGGATCTTACTCACTTTCATGATTTAGGGGGATCATCCTAACCTCCTCACCTTGTCCTCTTCAGCTTATAAAATGAGAGGAGCTCTCATGGAGAAAGTTAGATTGGCGTGAGCTTGAGTTTTGTAGATTGGGAATTTGGCTTGATTAGAGTGGCTTTGGACTTTTCTTTGTCAAGATAGATTGTGAGTAGCTATCAAATCCATGGTCTCAGAATATTTGGAGCAAGAAGTGTGTGGGAAGCAAGGAACTGTTGGAAGGAACCTGACAACATCAAGGCATCTGGTTGTATCTTTCTTCCACATTCTTTAATACATATATATTTTTCTTTCCTATATGAATGTTATTTGTCCATATTGTATGATTCCTTGATCACATACATAGTTTCATATCGGATATAATCTGTTATTCTTGTCTTTGTTAGCTTGTGTTTATTTGCATATATCTCTCCATAAGACTCACGATGGAGCTTGGATTACATTGGCAAAGTCAGATCTTTGATATTTAAAAGGTATGTTTTAGATCCATTTTTCATTTGATAATTGAAATCTAAGGAAAGAGTAGTGTACTGTCTTGTTTTGTTCTAATTTCGTAGTGAAGCTAGGGGATTGATTTATGTCCACACTTAACAATTAGCCTGATAACAGGGGGGATAAGGGGGAAGAAGAGTATCCCTAGCATTGGCTGGGAGGTACCAGTGAGGTCTCAACGATTAGCGAGTGAGAGGCATGAGGGAGTGAAAGCGCGGAATAACAACTTCAGATTATTCACCTTCAGTTACAGTAATCCTAAACTAAGATTGAACTCATTAATTTTCAAATTAAAATGTAGTTAAATTCTATTGCATACGCATTGCTGGGAAATTTTATTCAAGGTTTTAAATTTTTATTGAGATTTAAATTAATCATGTAGTTGCGGTGATCCCATCTTTTGTATTCGTTTCTCCATGAGAAAATGTCCCAACCTTATTCTTTCATCATGGCTTATTGAATTTTTTTTTTCCCTGGAAAAACCCTTGTGCTGAATTTTTAATGGGTTGATCATTGCTTATCTAATTTATTTCTTCCCTGGCGAAACCCATGATCTGAATTTTAATGGGTTGATCGTTGCTTATCTAAATCATTTCTTCCCTGGTGAAAACCATGCTTTGAATTATAATGGGTTGATCATTACTTATCTAATTCATTTCCTCCCTAGTGAAGCCAAAGCTCTGAATCATTGGTTACATTTGCGTTTTTATGGCACCTTCACACATGAATTGTTGCCTCTGTGTTTTTATGGCACCTTCACCCAATAAATTTTATCTCTGCTCCCAAAACGATTTCTCCCAACCTTGCGATGGGTCTTTTCCAGATCTATGTGTTGGAAATATCCTCGGTGTTGCTTCCTTCTCTGCCCAACGGAATTGGGTGTCACTCACAACGATTTATTTGGCATGACTTCTCTGTGTTTTACCTTAACCCACAACATTTTTTTTTGCCTATCTCTCTCTCTGCAATTTTCCTTACGCACAACGTCTTGTTAGCTGGTCCTTCCCTATAATTTTATGGGCATGAGATTTCTTAAATTCCAAATTTTAAAACTTGGCGTTTACCTTCCTCTTTCCCTACGTTTTTCTGGGCATGAGCTTTCATAATTCTGAATTTTAAAACTTGGCATTTACCTTCCTCATTCCCTTTGTTTTTTTGGGCATGAGCTTTCACAATTCTGAATTTTAAAACTTGGCATTTACCTTCCTCTTTCCCTGTGTTTTTCTGGGCATGAGCTTTCATAATTCCAAATTTTAAAATTTGGTGTTTACCTTCCTCCTTCCCTGCATTTTTTCTGGGCATGAGCTTCATAATTCCAAATTTTAAATTTGGCGTTTACCTTCCTCTTTCCCTGCGTTTTTCTGGTCATGAGATTTCTTTTTTGAATTTAACCTCTATGTTCCTTTATTCTTTTCCCTGCGTTTTTGGGCATGAATTGTTTTTTTAGATGCTGGAACTAAGGGTGTTTCCATTTGAAGTCATCCAGTTCACTTTAATTAATTTAGTTGGGCAAGGCGATAGGAAGTTTTAGTAGAATGGATCCCTCCACTAAATTATAATTTAGACATGACCAATACAAGAATATGTAGTGTAATTGAAGGAGAGGACCTATGTTTAGAACTTAACTATGAATTACTTATCTTTTTCCTTTAATTTTATCGTCGATCAATGTGTGCACATTATTAAAAATACCTTCAAAAATGGAAAATGAATGGGGAACTGTTGGACTCATGGATTTGTAGCTACTCATTTCAGTTTGAATTGATAATTGAGTGTTTAATATCTCTAGCACCATGATTAAGGTTGATGGTGATTGTGTCTAATATTGATATATGTAATTTCAGTTGGACTATAGTTAGAATGTTTCCTAGGAGATAATTGCATCAATTAATTGATTGTGTTAATGTAGTCAGGCTTTTGTGGATGCTTCAGAGGTGCTTTGTGCCATTGATTTTTATATGATGTACTATTGGTGATGTAAACTGTTGTCTCTATGCGCCTTAATAATTAGTCATTAGTTTACTTGCACCATGAAATTAACTTGATGTATGAATTATTTTAGTCATTAGTTTACTTGCGTCATGAAATTAACTTGATGTATGACTAGTTAAGTGGTTAGACTGCCTGCACAAATGATAATTATACTGTAATGTGTGGTTGTTAGATATTAGAATTCTAGCGTGCAACAAAAACATGTGAAAATAATGATTGTTTAGACCTTGGAATTCTTGCGCCATGAAAATTTGTTGATGTTTAATGACTAAGTAATGGGTTCTCTGGTGCCATTGAATTAATGTTGATACCGAATGGATTGATTGATTTTTTTCTGCGCCTTAATTTATGGATAAATACTTGTGCCATGATATATATAGCTATGTGTGGATGGACATGTGTATAGTTACTTGGGCGCCATAAAAAATTAATGAATATTTACCTTGCGCCATTGATTATGCCGTGATTTGATAATTGGATTGCTTGCGCATTGGAATAATGATGGATGTACAATGATTTAGCTTGATTACTTGCGCGTATTTCATTAATGGTGATGCATGTTTAGTTTAGTAATAAAATTTACTTGCGTGCCTTAATTTAAGTGGACGTGTGATTGCTTCATCATTATTCTTTTTCACCTTGAATTTAAATGTTAACTAATCTGGTGTCATGAATTTATTAGATATATGACTGATTTAGTGACTAGCTTTCTCTTGCACCTTTACTTAAGTTGACATGAGATTGTTCTAGAATTGTTTACTCTTGCGCGGAGAAAATATTTAATTGTTGATGTATGATTTATAACGATACTAATTACCCTTGTGCCATGATTAATTGATGTTTTAGGATTGATGAATTGATGAAATGGATGATCGTTGATGCTGTTGATTTAGCTAGTTGCTTGGATATGATTGTGCTAGTGGGATGTAGACACCTCCTTGTTCCTTAGAACAACCGCCAACCCTGAGACCTTAAATGGTTAAAATCAATTGGAACTTGGGCTTGAGCATTTCTTATGTGTCATGGAGATCCTAACCTTGAAGGGTAGGTTGGGTGGGTAGTCATTTTATATTCATTATCTGATTGAATGTTGTTGTAAATTGTTTCAAGATGATTATGATGTGCTAAGCTGTTTTGTTGTTTATGTTTATGTGTCCCTATCCTTCGTTGACGCGTTGAATGCATCTTTAGTGATTTCCATGATGAGTAGTTGGTACTGCTTTTACTTATGATGATGTTGATTAGGTGCTGCTGTGATCATGTGTTGATGTTAATTTCTTAATGCATTTTTTTTTTTTACCTTTTATGCTTCACTTTCCTAGATGTAATGGAGGGGTTGTTACATATGGTATCAGAGCGGGTTCAACCTTGCGACTGCGGATCATTATGCCTTCCACTGTATAAACACTTGATTAGTGATTTATCACTAATTAAATTGATTTGTGTCCCTGCAAGTAACCATGGTTAGAGGACGTCGCGAAGGAAAACGACGTGGTGCTAGGGAAGGAGGAGAAACACCTCTAGTAACATCCATGCCAGAGGGGTCTAACCCCTAAGGAGAAGAACAATTCATTGGACATGAGCACATTATTGTGGGGGATGCGGTTGGGGTGATGAGGTCCTTTCAGAGGATGTCAGAGGCCTTGATTAGCCTTCTGGATAGAGATGAGGCCAGGGTGCCGATACCCCCTGAGGGTCCACTGTGTGCCTAGACGGTACTGGTAGCATTCATCGAGAACTTGAGAAGGTCAAGTTTCCCAAGTTCTTGAGTGCCACGGATGACACAACTGTCGAGGCATGGTTGGAGAACATGGCGATGTGCTTCGCACTTTGCAACTATACCTCCAACATGAAAGTACGCATGATGGTCTTTCAGGTGAAAGGGAGAAATCTTCTATGGTGGAAGACACTCCTGCCACAACTAAACATGGTCGTCGAAGACGTGTCATGGGAACTGTTAGAGGAGCGGTTCTGGGAGAGGTATTTGTTTGAGGAATTCATTGAGCGCCAAATCAATGAGTTCAACTCCTTACGACAGGGAGGTCATCCGGTGCCCGAGTATGAGGACCGTTTCATGGATTTGCTTAGGTATGCTCCACATTTGAACACCGAGAAGCTCAAGGTCAACAAGTTTGTTTCATCCTTAACATCAACATTCGTGCGAAGGTGAGGATCCTAATACCTCATATGTTGCACGATGCTGCCCAGAAGGTCCTCATAGCTGAGGAAGAGCTGATCAGTGGGGGTCAGAGCAAGACTCCCGCAAGACTGATTAGACATGCAACATCTGGTGCGCAACAACATCATACACCGGCTAGAAATCCTTCAGGGTATCGAGGCACTTCGAGAGGATCCACGCTCACGACACCACAATGACCGATGCCTCAACAATAGACTCCCTATAAAGGACCACAACACCAGTAGCAACGTCGTCCATAACAACAACAATTCATGCATGTTTAACATAACAAACCGAGATTTCAAGAGGGTGGGCCATTGACTTCTACTTTGGGGACTAGGAGTACTGGACCGAAGACAGGATGATGGATATGTGGAGATCCACATTACTAGCGTGACTGTCTGGTTGAGAGGGCTAGTGCAGCCGGGTCAGCCAGACACACTACACTAGGATATTTGGGCAAGGCCCACTAGATTCATGCAACATTGAATAACCGCCAGGCCTATCACCCATCTACTGTGCTCGATACGTCAGGTACCATCACTGACCAAACCTTTAGTATTTTGATAGATCTAGGTGCTACAAAGAGCTTTATTTCTGGTGCAGTGCTAAAGAGAATTAAGGTAAAGGAAGTCGAACATGACGAGTTTAGCTACGTGGAAATGAGTTCGGGAGACAAGCAGAAGGTTGGAGGAAAGGTTACAGACTATAGCCTTAACTTGGGAGATTTATTCACGAAGGCCAACCTATACGTAATGATCCTAGGATCTTATGACGTAGTGATTGGTTGGACTAGTTGGAATCACATGATGCGATACTCAACTGTAAGATGAAACGGTTGAGTTTGACCGATGATGAGGGATGAAAATGAGTGATTGTAGGAAGAAACGAGGGAGTGTCCCTAAGGTTCATCTCTTCCCTATAACTGTGGAAGAGTATGAGCAAGGGATGAAAGCTATATGAAATATTAGTGTTGAACGGCAAGGGCATGGTGAAAGGAATATAAAACCTTCTGGTAGTATGAGAGTTTGCGAATGTATTCCTAGAAGAGTTACTAGGTTTTCCGCCCGAAAGGGAATTGGAATTTAACATCGACTTAAAACTTGAAATTGAACCAATAGAAAGAATGCCTTATCGAATGTCGACCCCTGAGTTATAGGAGTTGAAAATGCAACTGAAAGAGTTACTGGACCTAGGACTTATATGTCCAAGTGTGTCACCTTGGGGTGTGCCTGTTATTTTCATATGGAAGAAGGATGGGTCGTGGAGAATCTGCATTGACTACCGTCAATTGAACAAGGCAATGATAAAGAACCAATATCCATTGCCAAAAATAGACAATTTGTTTGATCAAATGAAGGGCGTGACAATGTTTTTGAATATCGAATTGAGATCAAGATATCACCAATTACAGATCAAAGAGGAAGACATTCCTAAGACTATATTCAAGACGAGGTTTCGGCATTATGATTTTACCGTTTTACCATTTGGACTGACAAATGCCCCATGGGTATTCATGAGCTTGATGAATGGGGTGTTCCGCGAATACTTGGACAAGTTTGTTCAAGTATTCATTGAATAAATTTTGATATATTCTCGGATGACAAAAGAACATGATGAACATTTGCGCTTGGTACTATAGTGTTTACGAGAGAACAAATTATACGAGAATCTGTCGAAACACTCTTTCTATCAATCGAGGATTCATTATTTAGGGCATGTTATCTCCGACGAAGGAATCACTGTGGATCCAACGAAGGTGGAGGATATTATGGAATGTCCTACGTCGACGAACATACCAGAAGTATGTATCTTCATGGGTTTAGATGGATATTATCGACGGTTCATCGAAGGTTTTTTGAAGATAGCAAATCCGATTATGGAATCGCAAAAGAAAAAAAAAAGTTTGTATGGACCGAGAAATGCACGAAAGCATTTCAAAGTCTCAAGGAGATGTTGATGACATCGTTGATACAAAAAGTCCTTGACATGGATGAGGACTTCTTGGTATGCACATATGCATCCAAGGAAGGCTTAGGCAGAGTCTTGATGCAAGACAGTCGAGTGATCACTTACATCTCAAGGAAGTTAACAAAACATGAGGACAACTACATGATGCACGATTTGGAGTTATTGGCCATTGTGTATGCCCTGAGAGTGCGGAGACACTACCTGATTGGATGAAAATTCGAACTAAAAATAGACCAATCTGGTTTACAACACATTTTTACGTAAAGTGACTTGAACGCGCGACAAAGGCGTTGTTCAAAACTGCTTAGCGAGTACGATTTTGAGATTACCTACATAAAAGGAACAATGAAACGAGTGGAAGATGCATTGAGTCAGAGACCATGCATATTTTTGGTGATACCTCTTCAGATGAATCTTCGAGAAAATATCCTAACTACACAACGCAACGATGATTGGTATAAAGAGGTTAAGGAAAATATCAGACAAGACACCATGTTGGTACTAGAATTTGAAGGATTTGCTTTGGACAACGATAGATTCATGAGGTATAATAACCAGATTTACATACCGCCTAACGGAGAGTTGAGAAGTTTGATCTTAAATCAAGCTCATAGGATAATGTACATGGCTCATCCAGGAGTCACGAAGATGAGGGCATACCTTAAACCCTTATTCTTATGGAAAGGAATGAAGGAAAACATAGTCAACTACATGGCGAGATGTCTAGAATGTCATCATGTGAAGCATGAACATAGACATTTGACTGGATTACTACAACCACACGATATTTTGGAATAGAAATGGGAGGTCATTTCGATGGACCTCATTGTGGGATTGTCGTTGATGACAATGAAGCATGACTCGATTTTCGTGGTAGTAGACACTCTAACGAAGAGTGCACATTTTATCCCTGTGCGTATGACATATCAGGCGCTAGACATAGCTAGAGTTTTTATCGGTGAGATAGTGAGATTGCATGGCATGCCTAAGAGGATCATATCCGATCGAGGATTGGTGTTTACATGACGATTTTGGACTAGTTTCCAAGAGGCCTAGGGAACCCAACTTAACTTTAGTACCGCGTATCACTCAGAGATAGACGGTCAGCCATAAATAATGAACCAAATGTTGGAAGATATGTTGCGTATGTACATGATGGACCAACATAAGTGTTGGGAGGAGTTCTTTCCATTGGTAGAGTTTGCATACAACAAAAACTATCAAAGCACCATTAAGATGACGCCATTTGAGTTTCTTTACGGGTGACCGTGTCAGATGCCTTTGAGTTGGGATCATCTTAAGGATAGGGTCCTGGTAGGACTAGAAGTGATCCAGGAAATGGAAGAGAAAATGAAAATGATAAGACAAAGGATCAAAGAAGCGAAATATATACAGGAGAGTTATGTCGATGTGCATCACGTTGAACGTAATTATGAAGTTGGTAATCGAGTCTTCTTACGGGTGAAACCACACAAGAGTTCGATCAAGTTTGGAAAGGGTGCTAAAATATCTCCTATTTTTGTGGGACCTTTCGAAGTTGTGGAAAGGAAGGGGCCCGTGGCCTATCGACTAGCCTTACCTGATTCTTTGAGGTGTATGTACTATGTTTTTCATGTATATGTTTTTAGACATTATGTTAGTGATCTTACACATGTAATTGAATTGAGTTCCTTGCAGGCGTCAGATGAGGGTGTGCTCACGATGGAGCCAATCAACATTATTGACCATCACATTCGCAAACTACATTTTTAAACAACCGATCATGTCAAGGTCCAATGGGACAATTATAGTCCACACTCGGCTACCTGGAAGGACGCATATGATATGCACTAGCAGTTTCCATTTTTGTTTGATAGTTAGACATTTAGATCTTGTCAGATACTTTATTTACTGCACATATATACTATGAAACTTCAGGATGAAGTTTAAACCAAGAGGGGGTGTGTGTAACATCCCGCTCTTGCGCGCACATGATTTGAATTATTCTTTGAGGAAACTTGCGTCCAAGTGATCCGGTTATGTATATGGTTGTCTGTTTCACTTATGGATTCCGATGATGATGTTGTTGGATAATGATGTTATGTTATTTGATATCTATGTATAAACAGGTGCTATTGAAGGGTTTTTCCTGAGTGTGCAAGACACTTGATAGATTGAGGATGTCGATGGCATCAATGGAACTTCTTGGACTCCAGATCAAGTCAGGGAGTGGACAGTATATGGTTTAGGTATTTTTGTTTATGCACGTGTGACATATGATTGAGTATATTATGATGTTGTTTATGGATCGTTGGCAATGTTTCGTTGATGGATGTAGGCTAACGATTTCTTGATAATCAGACTCACATAAGGAGTAAAGGGGCCATGCACAACAACCAGATATTGAGGGAGAGGTGTGGAAACAACCCTGCCACAACCTACTATCACTCCCACCATGGCTCGAATTGTAGGTTAACGATTACCTAGTTCGAGAGATCCACGATGCCGTGAGGGCAGACTGAGACAGTCGCTTACAAATATTCTAAAGGGTGCACAATAAGGCGTGGTCCTTATTCCTTAGAGGCCCTTAGTCTCTCACAAGGTCGCCTGATAGAGTATTGACTCCAAGGGTTGGAAAACTACCAAAACTAGTCAAAGGCAAGTGACACCCTTGGAGCACATAGTGCGTCTTGAAGGGAACACCACATAATTAAAACTTGAATAAAGGCGAGTGGCACCCTTGGAGCATAAAGTGCATCTTGAAGGCCACATCACAATTTTTAATAAAGGTGATTCAATGAACCTAGGTTCCTAGAAAACAAAATTTCTTTTGACATGGTCGAACTTAAAATAATTATAAAATGAGTAATTTTTATTAATTATAAAATCTCCTTAAAAATTCTAAGCCTAGTTTAAAAATTTGAGCCTAAGTCTAAAGTGGGTAAGAAGACAAAAAAATTAAATTATAAATTTAATAAATGACAGGGGATGAAGAAAAATCAAGTTAGGAATTGAAAGAGTAAAAATTTATATCTAAAGATTTAATTATATAAATGTGTGCAAAAGAATACCAAATTGGAACTAAGATAAGAAAGAAAATAAATATAAAAAAGAACGTGGAAGCATAGAAATGAATCTAGTCTAGTCTAACTAAATAAATTTCCTAAATTAAACACAACTAAGTTTTAGAAATGCGTCAACCATTAAAAAGGAAATATAGGGAATAAAGGGACAACTAGGAGTGGTTTTAGGAGCGCTTTTAGGATGGGTGAGGGAAATTGACATTTAATTAAATTAAATGGTGAATTTATTGGTGCAACTAAGGGAATGGGTGACAAGTGTATGGGGGGAGTAATTCCTAATTATTTTTTAATAAAATGAATTAAACGTGCAAATGACAAGTGGTCATTAAGAAAAATTATATAAAAGTAATGACTGAGAAGAGAAGTGGATCATGACTAGTATGAGTAAAGTTATGCTGACGAAATTTCTTTGACTAATTTTACTTGTGAGAGTTTGGATACCCAGCTCTAGAAAGAGAGTGATAGCTCAACCTTGCAAGGTGAGCTGGGAGCTAGAGTTTTTTGGTTGTGTTCATGCGTGGCCCCTTTGCAGCTCGAGGGGCTAAGGGGGAAGAAGAGTACCCATCGCGTTGGCTGGGAGGTACCAGTGAAGTCTCGACGGAGGGAGTGCAAGTGCGGAATAAAAACTTCGGATTCTTCGCCTTTGGTTACTGTAATCCTAAATTGAGGATGAACTCATTAAGTTTCAAATCAAAATGTAGTTAAATTCTATTGCATACGCATTGCTGGGAAATTTTATTCAAGGTTTTAAATTTTTATTGAGATTTAAATTAATCATGTAGTTGTGGTGATCCCATCTTTTGTATTCATTTCTCCATGAGAAAATATCCTAGCCTTATGCTTTCATCATGGCTTATTGATTTTTTTTTCTCCCTGGAAAAACGCTCGTGCTGAATTTTTAATGGGTTGATCATTGCTTATCTAATTCATTTCTTCCCTAGCGAAACCCATGATTTGAATTTTAATGGGTTGATCATTGCTCATCTAAATCATTTCTTCCCTGGTGAAACCCATGCTCTGAATTTTAATGGGTTGATCATTTCTTATCTAATTCATTTCCTCCCTAGCGAAGCCCAAACTCTAAATCACTGGTTACATCTGCGTTTTTATGGCACCTTCACATAGGAATTGTTGCCTCTGCGTTTTTATGGCACCTTCACACATGAATTGTTGCCTCTGTGTTTTTATGGCACCTTCACCCATTAAATTTTATCTCTTCTCCTAAAACTATTTCTCCTAGCCTTGCGATGGTTTTTTTCCAGATTTATGTGTTGGCAATATTCTCGGCGTTGCTTCCTTCTCTGCCTAGCGAAATTGGGTGTCACTCACATCGATTTATTTGGCATGACTTCTTTGCGTTTTACCTTAACCCACAATGTTTTTTTTTGCCTCTCTCTCTCTTTCTCTATGATTTTCCTTGTGCATAACATCTTGTTAGCTGGTCCTTCCTTGTGATTTTCTGGGCATGAGACTTCTTAAACTCCGAATTTTAAAACTTGGCATTTACCTTCCTCTTTCCCTGCATTTTTCTGGGCATGAGCTTTCATAATTCAGAATTTTAAAACTTAGCATTTACCTTCCTCATTCCTTGCGTTTTTCTGGGCACAAGCTTTCATAATTCGGGATTTTAAAACTTGGCATTTACCTTCCTCTTTCCCTGCATTTTTCTGGGCATGAGCTTTCATAATTCTAAATTTTAAAACTTGGTGTTTACCTTCCCCCTTCCCTGCGTTTTTCTAGGCATGATCTTTCATAATTCCAAAATTTAAACTTGGCATTTACCTTCCTCTTTCCCTGCATTTTTCTAGGCATGAGATTTATTTTTCGAATTTAACCTCTGCGCTCATTTATTCTTTTCCCTATGTTTTTTTGCACGAGTTGTTTTTTTATAAACTGGAACTAAGGGTGTTTCCATTTTAAGTCAACTAGTTCACTTTAATTAATTTAGTTGGGCAAAGCGATAGGGAGTTTTAGTAGAATGGAACCCTCCACTAAATTATAATTTAGACATGTCCAAGACAAGAATAAGTAGTTTAATTGAAGGAGAGGACCTATGTTTAGAACTTAACTATGAATTACCTGTCTTTTTCCTTTAATTTTATCATCGATCAATGTGTGCACATTATTAAAAATATCTTCAAAAATGGAAAATGAATGGGGAATTGTTGGAGTCATGGATTTGTAGCTACTCATTTCAGTTTGAATTGATCATTGAGTGTTTAGGATCTATAGTGCCATGATTAAGGTTGATAGTGATTGCATCTAATATTAATATATGCAATTTCAGTTGGACTATAGTTAGAATGTTTCCTAGGCGATAATTGTGTCAATTTATTGATCGTGTTAATGTAGATGGACTTTTGTGGAAGCTTCAGAGGTGCTTTGCGCCATGAATTTTTATATGATGTACTATTGGTGATATACATTGTTGTCTCTATGCGCCTTATGAATAATGTGGATGGATGGATTATTTTAGTCATTAGTTTACTTGAGTCATGAAATTAACTTGATGTATGACTAGTTAAGTGGTTAGTCTTCTTGCGCGAATGAGAATTATACTGTAATGTGTGGTTGTTAGATATTAGACTTCTAGCGCGCAACAAAAACATGTGAAAAGAATGATTGTTTAGACATTGGAATTCTTGCGCGATGAAAATTTGTTGATGTGTAATGACTAAGGAATGGGTTCTCTGGCACCATTGCATTAATGTTAATATCGGATGGATTGATTGATTTTTGTTTGCACCTTAATTTATTGATAAATACTTGCACCATGACATATATAGCTATGTATGGATGGAGATGTGTGTAGTTACTTGGGTGCTATACAAATTTAATGAATATTTACCTTGCGCCATTGATTATGCTATTATTTGATAATTGGATTGCTTGCGCATTATAATAATGATGGATGTACAATGATTTAGCTTGATTACTCGCGCACATTTCATTAATGGTGATGCATGTTTAGTTTAGTAATAAAATTTACTTGCGCGCGTTAATTTAAGTGGGCGTGTGATTGCTTTGTCATTATTCTTTTTCACCTTGAATTTAAATGTTAACTAATCTGGCATCATGAATATATCAGATATATGACTGATTTAGTGACTAGCTTTCTCTTGCGCCTTTACTTAAGTTGACATGAGATTGTTCTAGAATTGTTTACTCTCATGCACAATTAATATTTAATTGTTGATGTATGATTGATAACGATACTGATCACCCTTGTTCCATGGTTAATTTATGTTTTAGTATTGATGGACTGATGAAATGGATGATCGTTGATGTTTTTGATTTAGCTAGTAGCTTGGATATGATTGTGCTAGTGGAATGTAGACACCTCTTTGTTCCTCAGAACAGTCGCTAGCCTTGAGACCTTAAATGTCTAAAATCAATTGGAACTTGGTCTTGAGAACTGTTTATGTGTCTTGGAGGTCCTAACCTTGTAGGGTAGGTTGGGCGGGTAGTCATTTTATATTCATTATCTGATTGAATGGTGTTGTAAATTGTTTCAATATAAATATGATGTGCTAATCAGTTTCGCTGTTTATGTTTATGTGTTTGTATCCTTCGTTGAAACGTTGAATGTGTCTTTAGTGATTTCCATGATGAGTAATTGGTACTGCTTTTACTTATGATGTTGTTTATTAGGCATTGTTGTGATCATCTGTTGATGTTAATTTCTTAATGCAATATTTTTTTTTACCTTTTATGCTTCGCTTTCCTAGACGTAACAGAGGGGTTGTTATAGGTGACCAAGATGAAATTTTTAAAATCAGAGGGCCTATCCTTATCCTTCACATACACAAGCTCTTCAATTTAGCAGTCAAGTAGGGCTTCGCTAAACCCTGGATGCAAAGCCTAATTTTTCCTAGTTTTAAAAATGGGGATAGAAACATTCCCTCTAATTATAGGACCATTATGATTAGCCCAATTTTAACCAAGCTTTATGGGATTATTTTGGAAAAGAAGATTATCCTTTGGCTAGAAAGTCATGGTAAAAGAGATAAAGGCTAGAATGAGTTTAGGAGGTTTCATTCAACTGTGGACCATATTGGTACCTTTAGGATTATTGCAGAGGAGTTCCGCAATACTAAAATCAATTTTTTGTTTTTGTTTTGTTGACTTTAGAAAATCTTTTGACATGGTTCCTAGGAAAAACCTTTGGAATAGGTTGGAAGAGATAAAAGTGCCCCTTGAGTTGAGGGATGTTGCAATAAGGATGTATGAGAACATTATTTCTAAGTTGAAAAACACTAAGGGCTGGCCGAAATAGATTAACTGCAATATTGGAGTCAAACAAGGTTGTCCCTTGTCCCCTACCCTTTTTGGCATTTACATTGACAAGTTATAAGTTTTCTTGGAAAGAACAAGTTGTGTCATCCCTACTCTCACTGGTATAGTCATGAATATTCTTCTTTATGCCGATGATATCGTTCTTACGGAAAGGAGTCCCCATGATCTTGAAAACCAACTAAGAATCCTCAATGATTTTTTCTCCAATATGGGTATGATTGTTAATACTGATAAGACTAAGGTCATGATTATTAAATCCAATAATATGACTTATGATACCTTTTCATATGACAACAACAACTTGGAGGAAGTGAATTCATACAAATATCTTGGAATTGATATTCACCACAAGCTCAACTGGAATTATATCATTGAGAAAAGGATTATTGGGGGATGGAAAGCTTATTATGGGATTGAAAACAATTGTAAATCAATTGATCTTTGAAGTTGGGATAAGAAGAAAATCCTCTTTGAGACTCTTGTTACACCTATTATTATTTATGGATGTGAAGTCTGGGGTTGTAATATCTCTTGTGAATCCTGGAGAAAGATAGAGAAAATACAAGAATTTTATAACCTATAATCTCAAAATTAAAGGAAATATTCCCTATCCTATCCTCCTCTTAGAAACAAGCTTCTCCCCCATTGAGAGAACAACTATGACTATATACCTAATGTATAATAACAAGTTAAACAACATGGTAGACAAGAAGATTCCTAAAATTGCTTCAAAATCGATTTGTAACCACCATTGACTCAAGCGAGGATGGCATAAATATGCCCAATCTTGGATAAACTATTGGGGAATCATGGAAGACACCATTTTGCAGAATAAAGATATTATTAAAAATATAATCAAATCAAAATTTAAAGAGAAATGTGGCGCGATCAAGAGTTAGAGGAAAAAAACAAATTAAAGTATTATAAGGATGTAATCAACCCTAATCTAGAAAATCAAAATTATCTATCACTTTTGACAAGTGTAAAGAAAAAAATAAGCATTGCTAAGATAAGAACAAATTCTCACGAGCTCCTTAGTGAAACTAGGCATTGGTCAATTCCTAAAATGCCATGGGATGAAAGAGTGTGTCACCTTTGTGACACTAAGAAGGTTGAAGATGAAAAATACTTTCTCTTATATTGTCCAGCCTATACCTAGATTAGATCTCATTTTCAAAATTTGTGTCACACTACCAACCTTCCTAACCTCTTAACTCAACAAAACTATGGTGATATTGGAAAGCTTCTCTTAATGCTTTTCGAGCACATAAACAGAATTCTAAAGAATCACAAGTAATCACTTACCCTCTTAAGGTCCGATAGACCAATTCAGTCTTAGTGGACGTTAATAATCATCATCATCATCAATTTGTCATGGAATCAAATATTTTTATTTCAAAATTTATAAGTTGCCTTGAAATTAAATAATGTATTTTTTTTTTCTTTTCTAGATTTGTAATTTGTCTTGGAATTATATATCTTTAATTTAAAATTTGTAATTTGCCTTGGAATTAGATATCTCATATTTGTAATTTGTTTTGGAATTAAATATCTTTATTTTATTTTTATATTTAAATAGATTCACTTTATTAATATATCAATGTTTATATTTTTTTAGTTAATAAAAAATATGGTAATTAAGAAACACTTATTTTAAAGTTTTTTCATATAGAAATAAAATTTTAAAGTTAACTAATTATTTCCTTACCTTTCATAAGATTTGATAAACAGAATTGATTTCTTCATCATCATGTGACCTTAACAATCTTACATTTGATTATAGACTTTCAGACAACCAAATATTATTTTATAAATTTTTAATTCATACATGCAAATATTATTATTTAATTTTTTATCCACCAAAACATATTATTTTTAAATTTCATCATCATCATCATCCACATCTTCATTATCATCTTTAAAACAACTTCATATCTTAAATATCATACATTTAATTATAGAATTTAACCTAGAATCTATATCAAGTTCTTGAATCTGAATATTTACACTCTCTCTTTTCAAAATGTATAATATTTTCATCATTTTGAGAGTTATTGTTTGAGGTCTTCATAAAAATAGTCAATCAACCTCAAATATGATCATTTTAATTGTAATATATTTATAATTCAAATTAACAACATTAATATGAAAACTCCTTTCAAATTACTTCGACATTCCCATTCGCCTACTTAAGGGGGTATGCTAGTTATATTCTCTTATCGTTGGTTTCCACTTGAATGCATATCTCAATGTTGGTCCTGAGATACCTTACGATCTTCTCATGAGGATTTGAACCAGTTCAGAAGAATCACAAGAGCTTGCGCCCGACATATCGGAGCACTTCCCTTAGCCCCGTTACTTCCTCGAAGAGAAAAAGTAAGCAGACCAGTGGTAGATACCCCCAACCACGTTTTTGTGAACACAGTAGAATACCTGATATATTTTTCCCTCACTAAAATCAAACATCCTCTTAATCTAATTCCTGAAACACTAGCCAATAACTGTTTCAATCCCGACGAATTTTTCGACAAGGAAGGGTTCAACTCTGAACGCTCAGTTTCGGGATTGGACGACATGGAAGATAAAAACGATCATAATGAAGAAAGGGGAAACCTACCTCAGAATAATCAACCTTGGTTGGCTAGAGATGCTATGGCTATCCATGGACGAGTACATAACCTTCCCCGACATCCAGAGAAGTACTCCTTAAATTTGACCCTGAAACCTCAGGATTTCCCGAAGACCATATCAAAAAAATCATACTAGCTATCAGACTGATGAATGTTCAACATGAAGACGTAGTATGCAGGATTTTCCACTATAATTTTGAGAATTCGGCCTCCATATGGTATTTTAACTTATCTATAGGATCCATAACTAATTGGATGAAGTTTCAAAAGGATCTTCTAGATAAATTTGTAGAAGAAACTACTACAGGAGCTTTGATGACCGAGTTGTTCGCCGCTACCATGAGTTAAAAGGAGAAGGTTAAAGAATTTAATCAACGGTTCACCACCATCCTAAAAAAATTCTAACCTGAGCTAAACCCACTCAAGAGTTGCAAATCGAATTATATGATAATTATCTCCCAGCTTATATTTCTATGTTTGTTAAGAGGGCTGCCAAAACAACCTTAGATGAGAATTTTGAAGAAGTCAAAACAACAAAGTTCCAAATGAAGGGATGCAAAGAAGGCTAGGTATCATTAGTTAAGAAAGAAGTTCAATCTCCTCCCAGGAGAGGACTCATGTTGACTATACCCCTAGGGAAACAAACAGAACAAGGTCTCGAAAAGGGAAGTAGAGACATAGAAGACCCACAACACATGGTTAAGAAATTGTCAAATGAGATCATAGACATGAAAAGAAGTGTAGGGGAAGGAAACCAAGGCTAGAGGCCCTATAAACCCTCTTTTAGAAGAAATCCACCTTTCAAAGCAATTGAACCCCCTCGACCAACTTAAACATTGATCTGGGTAATGTAGCATCTGATTCTTTCTATACCTATCACCAAGAAAAACACCCTGAAAGAGACTACCCGCAATGGGTGCATGCCATGAATTTTATGGCCAACCGATTTCTAGATGAGGTTTCCCTAACCGAACAATCCAGTGACTCAGTTATGAATATTGATGATCAGGAATAAATTTATCCACTAGAAGAAACAACCATGTTGATATGGGACCCTGACCTACCTATGCCTTCCGATGACCTATTTTAGGTTCAAGAACCACCCACAAAAGTCCTAGTTGTGAAAACATGAAGTAGATGTGAACCGATCTCAAACGACCTTACTACAACCCAAAATTCAGGGGGAAAACTAGCTCTCGATCACTCGAAAGCACCTTTTGTTCCCCGAAGAAATCCTATAAACATCCATACACAAGAATCGCCTAAGCTAGAATACAACATAGTAGAAGACTTGAAAAATTTGAAGGAAAATATATCGGTCACAGACATGTGTAGAATCTCTCAACAAAAGGACTTTCTATTATAAGCATTGAAATCAATAGGAAATCCTACAACAAGAACTGACCAAGGAGAAAATATAAACCCCAGAGATCTAAGGAATAAACCAACTGTGAACGCCTGCTCTGAAGATACGAAGGGAAAACCTTTTGTCCCAGTGTTCCTTTTGACATTTGAAGTCTTCAACAGAAACCCCCATAACTATTTGGTTGACTCAGGAGCATCCTCCAATGTTATGCGATTGCCTATTTGAAAAAAATTAAACACAATCCCTCTCAAAAGAAATAAGCATGTAATACAATTGGAGATAACCCAAGTGAAGGTTATGGGAGAGCTCGAATATGTTATGATCAGAATAGAGACACACCCTAAATTTGTCCAAGTAATTGACATCATTGTAGTAGATATCCTAGAAGGCTATGGTTTTCTACTGAGTCAAGATTGGTCTAAGAAGTTAAATGAATACTTTATTGCAGATTAGGCTCACCTTTGGCTGCCATTAAATGGACACATGAATATGATCAAAATCGACAGGGAAAGATATCTAAAACACACGGTCACTGACCTGGAAAATCTTAACGAGCTCTCATCGGCAGATTTTCCCGTGCTAGGCAATTATTCCCATGACTCCAATTTCGAGAATTTCTCCCCCCTCTCATATGATATCCCTCTTACTCAAAAATTTGAAATAAGTTTTCAAGAAAATTTTCTAAGGACGACGGAGGAAACCCTCTTCTATTAGGAACCAGTGTTAAATCATGGAACAAATAGGAGGAAAGGAGCAAAGTGGTATAAAAAGGGAATCCGATGGTTGTCACTCACAAATGTGGACCTTATACTTCAATGGATCTAAATCATAAGAAGGGTCAGGGTCAGGGTGCACCCTCATTGAACCAAAAGGTAAACGAATTTTCCTATCCTGTAGACTAGAATTTTAATGCACAAACAACATCACCAAGTATGAAGCTTTAGTACAAAGGCTGAAGAAAGCCATAGATTTAAACGTTAAAGAATTGAAAATTTTTAGATATTATGAAATCATCATGAGACAAGTAAGGAACACTATACATTGCAACTGTCCCCATTGAGGAATTACCGACAGGAAGTGCACAGACTAATATAACATTTTGAAGCCTTGAACATTGCAACGATTCCCAGAACAAAGAAAACTCTTGCTGATTCTCTGGCCACCGCTGTCTCAAGGCTATCACCTCTAGAAGACTATGAATCCTCCTGGTTCACTGTGGAGCTACTTTACAAACCATCGGTGCCCAATAATATTTCTAATTGGAAGGTCTTTGAAGGAGATGAACATATCATAAACGTTTTGACCAATTAGGATAATTTTAAAGACTTGGCTATTGACGATGAAATATTCTAGGAGGAATTAGCGGAAACTGATCCTCATATAGATCAACTGACCAACAAACCAAGGTCTCACACGATACCAAAGGGAGTGGCCAATTTAGAAAACATTTTTGACCTAAGGGAAATATTTAAAGGGTCAAAGGATGCAAAGACGGGGAGTTCCTATCCTATGCATGAAATTATAAATTTAGGAACCCCAAAAAACCCCAAGAATATAAATCTCAGCAAGAAAATATCTAAAGAGGAAAGGAAGGCATATCTCAAACTTTTCAGACAATATCAAGATGTTTTTGCATGGTCTTACCAAGATCTGAAAACTTATGATACTTGTATCATTCAACACACTATCCCATTAAAGCATGAAGTGAAACCCTTCCAAGAGAAGCTCCAGAAGTACCACCCATCCCTGGATCCTCTCATGTGTCAGGATTTAAAGAAACCACTAGATGCCAAGATTATCTTCCAGGTTAGACACTCTGCATGGGTAGCAAATTTGGTTCCTGTGAAGAAAAAGTCTGGGGAGATCCACCTGTGCGTAGATTTCAGTAACCTAAACAGAGCTTTAGAAAAGGACAACTACCCAGTCCTACCAATGGATCAACTCTTGAAGACTGTGTTTGGCTCAGATATTTTCTCCCTGCTGGACGATTTTTTAGGTTACAACCAAGTTCTAGTTTTAGAGGAAGATCGTTTGAAGACTACCTTCTAAACCAAGAGGGGAACCTTCGCTTATAAACACATGCCCTTTGGGTTAATTAATGCAGGGGAAACCTTCCAAAGGGCCATGGATGTAGCGTTTCGGGGACTAATCAACACGTGTGTAGTAGTCTATTTGGACGATGTGACTGTGTATTCAAAGAACATAGAAGATCACATCCAACATTTAACCCAGATTTTTGAAAGGTGTAGGAAATATGGTATATCCTTAAACCCTAAGAAAACTATTTTTGGTGTCGAAGAAGGTAAGTTGTTAGGCCACATTATATCTCAAGCAGGGATTCACATAGATCCATAATGTATTAGGGCTATAGCTCAGCTTCCATTACCCCACAATAAAAGGGATATGTAATATTTCTTTGGGAAAATCAATTTTGTGAGGGAATTCACCCCAGATTTCACTGAAACTATCAAACCCTTACAAAAAATGATCCATAAAGATGTCGAATTTGTGTGGGATGATGAAATAAAAAGTTCTTTCAACAATATTAAGGCTGCAATGTCCTAAGCCCCAGTGTTGTGAAGTCTCGATTTTAGCAAATGTTTCTTCCTCTATACTTTTTCCTCCGACCAATTGTTAGTTTCAGTACTGACTTAGAAGTATGATGACAACAACAAGGCCTCGATATCATTTATGAGCACTAATATACAAGGGGCCAAACTAAATTACCCTACTGTATACAAGAAGGCTTACACAATATACAAGGCACTGAAACACTTCAGATATTACATCCTAAAAAACCATACCAAAGTCATTGTGCCTCACCCTGTGGTCCGATCCCTATTCACTCAATAGGAGATGGGGGAAAGAAGAGGAAACTGGATGACAGTAGTCCAAGAATTTGATCTAGATATAAAACCTGCTAAACTGGTTAAGGAACAATGGTTATGCAAACTGGCAGCTGAAGCCCAGGACCAAGTAAATGAAGACCCCGAGTGGGAGAATGAATTGGCATTATGGTGTGGTGAAGCTTCATATGTTTCCCTAGGGAAAGAGTCTTGGTATGAGAAACTAAATTATCTCTTGCATCATGGGACTTGCCCAGAAAACCTGAATCCTAGGGAAAGGAGAGCCCTCAGGTTAAAATCAACACAATATCACCTCATCAATTCGGTGCTCTTCCGTGTTAATTATGATGGGATACTTTTAAGATGTCTCAAACACGAAGATTTATCCTGAGTGGGCTATATATTCCTTCTCTTCAACTTTCTCAGAATTCGAGAGGAAAACCCTCATCAGTCATACAACAAAGAATTGATACCCTCCTCATGTTGGAAGAAGAAAGGGAGAAAAAAAAATCAAAATTCATAGCTCATCAACAAATAGTTAAAAGGTGGTTTGATAAGCATAAGACCAAAGAGAAGAATTTTGAAGTAGCAGACTTAGTCCTAAAATGGGACAGAGAAAATGAGCCGAAAGGAAAACATTCTATGTTTCAGAATCTATGACTCAGGCCTTTTCAGGTGGCTGAGAAAATTGGGGTAGGAACGTATCGGTTGCAGAATTTGAGGGGTGAACCTAATGCCCTCCCGGTGAATGGAAAATCCCTAAAAAAATATTTTCATTAAAAAAAAATGCGTATGTGTGTTTTCACTATGTTTTGTTGTAGGGTACGTCGATTGCAGAATGCATTTATTTTTGTTTGTTTTGTTTATTTCTAAAGTACTTCTGTTCTTTTGAATACCGTGTTTAGCAAGGTAGTGGTTGACCTGAATTCATGCGATATGACGAACTCTGTTCCTGAATCATCACTCACATACAACACAAGAAGCGCTGGGAGACCTGCAGTTGTTTTAAATGATTTTCTATCTAACCTGTAGATGAAAAACCTTGGGAAAGTAATGAAGTGTCTTCTTGGTGGTCTGGTAAAACCTTAAGGGAGATGTGGTAAGATGGAAAGGACTGCGTGTACCTCAAAGACAAAGCTAGAAAAAATTCACCTGAACCATCTCATTTTTTCAAATAAAAGATGTCCCCCTTTCCCACTTGCTCAGGGAATTATGCCAAAATAAAATCAACCATATCAAATGAGTTCACAGTGGAGAGGGTATGAAGATAACTCCACCGGGGATATGGATGCTCGCTGGCAGTGGAGAAAGGCCTGTGATGTCGGGGTGACTCTGTCATGGCTATGGACGCTCGCTGGCAGTGGAGCAACACCATAGCAAGTGAATAAGGATAACTAAAGGGCTTGGGGCCAGTTACTCAACTCTTGTCAAAAGGAGCATTAGTCAGGGTTACAAGAAATGAAGGTCGAATAAAGGTTGAAAACCCCACATGCAGGTCTAGATGCATCAACTGGGGAATTTCAAATGCAATGATAAAAGAGGCTCTGATAAAAAACCAGTTAAGTTCTTAACCAACTTCTACATTAGCTGAGACCGAGGTAGGAACAAAGATTCTTCTTCTGCCCAGTAAGTCACCATTTGTTGAGCACTCAACACACCCTAAAAAATCCTCTGCCAATTTTTTTCTTTTTTGGGTACCACTTGAGTTAGTTTCCCATTATTGAGGGACTTGGTTCTTATTTTTTTCTTGCTTGATTGAGTCTTTGCACATTTCTTTTTCTATTGTTTCTTGAAGAATAATTACATGTCATATTTGGTTCGAAATACTTGTCATCATGTTTTCCATTGATTGAGCATGCAACAGGTCCACCAAGTTTTTTGTGTGCACAGGAGACATCCAAGACCACCAAGTACTTTGTATGTGCAGTAAGCTTCCACAGGAAGGATGCAACAATTCGGAGCAGTCCATTTTAGGCTTAGATTTCAAGAAAAATAGATAGGGTACATTTTCAAATGAGAGAGATCTAATAGGTCGATCAAGATCAACGACTCTCGTCCATTTGGGGGTTCAGAACAGTGTAGAGTTTAACAACAAAGCATTGGAAACGTCACTCCACAAATTCGGTATTCGGGTGTCTGAACTTGTCATTATCCCAAAACTCCCGAACCCCGAAGCACCAAAGTATCGAAGCTCCAAAGTGTCGGAGTGGGGCCCTCACTTCCATGAAACTTTGCGACTTCACTCTTCGGGATATTCCAAACCGGAGCAAGCACAGGGCCTCGAAGTGCCGAATTTTCAAAGAATTGTGGCATTCATCCGTGGAGACGCGTATCAGCCATCAGTTGGGACATGTGACATTCATTTGTTAATACACGTGGCACTCATTTAAAGTCTTTGGGTCCCATCATTCACCGATTTCCAGTGGACATGTGTCACTCTTCTTTTATTGAGACATCACTCATCATGACATCACTGCCACGTCACTTCATGGGTCCGACATTCGAGAGATTTTCATGTTTCACAATCTAAGAGTCTCGAAGGCTCGAAGCCCAAACTCCTAGACACACGACACCCATTGATACTGACACGTGACACTCATCTGTCAGGGCTTGTGACGTTCATCTGTGGAGCCACATGGCTTCCATCTGGTGCTGCCATGTGGCACTCATTTTTGGTCATGGGGCCCACCATCCACTCATTTCTGAGTGACACGTGTCTCTTGCCTTATGTGACACATCAACAACCATGACATCATCTGACATCAGGCCACCACGTCACTTCGCGAGTTCACTCTTCGGGAGTTTCCAATCCAGAGGAAGCACAACTCTCCGAAGTGTCAAACTCCCGAGGTATTTAATGTTAAACACAACTTAAGATTGAGTTAATTAGTGATAAGAATTGGCTAATCACTCTGTGAGATCACTACTCTGGAAGGATTTCATGCTTTACATCCAGAAACTCCCAAATGCCAAAGTGTCAAAGCACGTGGAAACCATCACTTGAGACACATGGCACTCATTCTAGGTCATTTAGTTGCGTCATTCACCCATTTTTACGTGACATGTGTCACCCTTCTTTCCATGACACATCAACAATATGGCATCTGGTCGCCACGTCAGATTCAAGAGATCATCCTTCAGGGGATTTCAAAGCACAACATTCAGAAGCTCCCAAACTCCAAAATACCGAAGTGACGAGAGACTACCATGTCATTTTGAGAGAAAGTCACTTCGGGAGATATTCATGCTCCACGTTCAAAATCTCCCGAGCTCCAATATGGCAGACAGATAGAAACTTTAGGAGGGGCTCTAAAATAACATGGTTACCCATATCGCATATTGCAACATGATCGATGACCACACTACATTACGGGGACATAAACATCTCGAACGTTAATTTTCCAAAGCGGTCCTGCAATTAGAACCATGGTATTTTTGGAAGGGTACGTGGCATCTTGTGGGGGATTGCGGGCCCAAAGATGGTGTGGACCCAAACCACTCCCGACAACTTCCACAATCACGTGATCATATGACATCAGGTCACCAAATCACCTCCACACACACTCCCGCTACCGCTTAACTTTCACCACTTGTTTCCCCCGACTACTACCCATATCACCTATCACCTCCACACATCCTGTTTTCCTATTGGGCTCTCTCCCCCATGTATTCATGTTCACGACTAGGTCATAACAGTAAAAGTGGGGATAAGGGTCAGTTACAGTCGAGATAGAGTGTGCTTAGCTTCCGAAATCTCAAACACAGACATAGAGTTAAGTATCAGTCACAGGTCAACGCGGTTTGGTTCTAGAACACTTCAGCAGACTCTGTTCATGCAACCAGTTGTCTCCAGTGGCATCCAACAACTCACAGGCATGCCATTACTCAACACAGAGCTCTTTTCTATCACTCTAAGACCTATTTTCTGTCGAGTCAGTTCCTCCAACGCTTGCATCAGTTTTGTCTTAGAGACAATAATGGTTTTTAATTGATTAGTTCCATCATTTTATTAGATTAGATACAAGAGTGGTATTCTGTGTGTGATAAGAACCACTCTTGTTGATTAAGTCTAGTTTCATAGTGAAGTTAATAATTTGTTTTACGAACAATTACCTAAAATTAGGTCTCAGTCCTCTAAGGATGAGAACCTCTGCAACTCTGTTAAATAGGGGATCTTTTGAATGTTTTAAGGTCGATGGTTGTTGCAAAGACCCTCATTTTTGGATTTGTAAAGAACTATTTCGGAGCTACCTTAATTGAGAAGTCTTGTTTAGGACCAGAGACAAGTTTGTGTTTTTCATCAAAAGTGTGTGTGATTGGATCTGAAGAAGAATTATTTCTGATTTTATCTCATGAATGGATGCTGTAATGAGTAAGAGCCTATGAATCTGTTGATAAGTTATCGGATTGAATATTTTTATAGTTCTTTTCTTTAATGATGGAAATTAAATCGTTGTGTTAATATGTGATTGATGATTAGAGTTAAGGAAACTATTTTTCTTGCCATCGTTTATTGCATGTATGGTTTCTCCTGATAATCGTATCTCAGTTAATAATTGGAACACCAACAGGTTAATGTATTAGTACTAGGCTTGTTGTAGGTGTAAGAATCATTCTTTGCATGCTTGAGCAGAAGGGTTATCCTGAACTCAGCCTTCTTCAGTAGTTAAGTCCTTCCCCTTTGTTACCCAACTGGTTTATACCAACCTTCATCTTGTATCGGTCCCACCTATAAGAGAAAATACAAAAAGACAACACTCGAACTGAAGGAGGAGTTTTCACAAGAAGACATCCTGTCGATCACTACGTAAAGCCCATCGATTAATTGGCTGGATCGCAAGATTTGGAGAACCATTCCACCATTAAACGTTGCAGAGTCTAATTGGACCTTGGTGGCGGGTTTGGTTCCTACTGTTGAGTCAAAGGGATTTAGGACCCCTCAACACACTGGTGCATTAATAGTAACATATCACACCACTTAAGTTGTGATAAAACTATTTAACCTAGCGACGCCCATAAGTCCAACAAATGCACTGGTGTTGTAAAGAGCATGCACTAGTACATATTGTAAAAATTCTGACGTTTTATTTGCGGCGTTATGGAAAAAATTGTCCATATTGTCGCAAAATAGAGGAAATTTATAAAAAAAATAATTCATATTGCCCAATAACGTCGGTCTTGCCACGTTGATGTCTCTCTTGCCATGTTAACGTCTCTCTTGCCACGTTTTCCACCAGAACGTCTCTCTTGCCACATTTTCCACTGGAACATCTCTCTTGCCATGTTTGTGACATAGACGTCGTTCTTGCCACATTTGTGAAGATATATGTCGCAATTGATACATTTTGGAAACTAGGTCTATTGGTCTCTCAAAGTCTATTGGTTGAAACCTTCTCATAGGCTATCATAAACTACGGGTATCCAGAGAACAAGAAGGTCTGGGTGACTGCCATTTTGTGCAACATTTTCATGTCTTCCTATTCCTTACCTTCATTGCTTACACACTGATGCTAAAAACATTCCAACGAACTCTCAAAACGTACTTATCATTGCTAACATTCATGATAGGGTTGCAAGTTATGTTGACAAATGTGTGCTAATTTGAATTTGAAAAAAAATACACCCTTTAAAAATAACACTCATGATCAATATATTGTGATGCAAAATTTGTTGTAGTAACTCAACAATACCATTGTTTGAAGTTTGGACATTTCTCACACCTACGTAAATTTGTGGTTAGTCTATGATAATTATCAAGTATTCCAAGGCATAGTATATGCTTGTCAGTGCCTTCATTTGATATAGAATACTCTCTATTGAGTTTTGGCATATATTCCTTATCTAGGGAAACTATGGTATTTCAAAGTAATTGCTAAATGATACCATTCACAAGGGATGAATTGATGTGTTTTTTATCACTAGATTTTGACTTGTGCCCTTGGTTAACATGATGACCTAAGGGTATATTTTCATGGTTTACTTTCACATTGGACTCGACATTTAAATCTATCGCATAATTGGCTATTGACATTATGCTATGTATCTTGTGAAAATATGATATAAACACATGACTATACACCTTTGCAAACTT
>ML803781.1:136863-147019 GCA_009831015.1 Picea engelmannii | reverse complement strand
AGTTTTTAACCATTTATTTTTAAATCTTGATAAACATGATCTCATGCTATCATAATTTCAACGTCTATTTTACTTAAGTAACTCAGGAATATTTACTTATATTTTGATTCTTACTTTTAAATAAATAGTCCTCGTGATACCATGACAGATTAATTATTCTTTCTATCCAAACTAATATAATGATTCTGATCTCGGTTTGATCGCCATCATCCACAAAATGTATATTATTGTAACGTGTATTATTCCTCTTCTCATTATTTATTCTAGTTATAATTTTTCATTATTATTCCTCTTCTCTTTATTTATTCTAGTTATGAGGTCATCTTTAAATGCTATTACCTTTAAAACATTGTCATGTTAAACATTGATATTATTATATGTGTGTCATTTAACTATGATGTTACCATGTCATTTGAAAAAGGATGATACTTATCATTATGAGGTCATCTTTAAATGCTATTGCCTTTAACCATTGTCATGTTTAAACATTGTAATTTATATATGTGGTCATTTGATTATGATGTTACCTTGTTACTTTTAGTTACAAATATGATGTTAGTCTTGTATATTTACAATCGTGTAAGGGTTTTGTCCCTTAGTGGAAAGTTTACTAACATTTTACTGTTTGAACAATGTAAATGTAATACCCTCGCCTTGGAAAAATGCTATGTAGTCTTGATAACTTAGGAGCGTAAGGATGTTGTTATTGTTTACATTGATGTGTTAGTATAATGAATATGGAGGTTAATTCATTATAATGACATTGAATTCTTTTATAATTTCAACACAAGGGGTAAGGCCCTTAAACTAAGGGCAATAATTCAATTAGATATACCTTATAACTAATGTACTCGTGGCTTAATAAAATCAATGGAGAATTTGGCTAGTAATCAATCACGGATGAGTCTTAGACATTGCCATGTCATTAATTTTAATGGCCGTCGTCCGAGTCCTTGTCTTGCGCCTTCTGTAGAAGACGTGGTTGCTCTTTCGTCTATGGTTGTGCTGGGTTGTAATAATTTGTCGATTGGTTTGCTTGTGTCGGGCGGGATATAGACACCTTCAGTAGCCTTAGCATATATGTCTGTGTAAAGGATCCAGTGCCGTATCAAGAGTCTCGGGCCCTTTAAAGGCAGGGTTCCACTCTTGCGACACACCTGATGGAGGTTACTAGTTTCTGCCTGAGCAGTCGGCTAGGAGCCTATCTAATCTTATTTCGAGAAGACATAAGACTAAAAGCCCTGCTTTTCTGTGCATAAATAGTAAACTCTACTGTTGGATTCTTCCCTCTGTGACTGTACTGTACTTAACACCTGGTGTCGTTTTCTGCTTACAACTGCTAGTTGTACGCCTTATGCCTAGGGGCGTTTATTTCTTATTGTCACTGTGATATGTCAGTGTCGTCTTGTTGTGTTCGTCTTGCTTGTGTCTCGTTCTAGGATGTTACTAGTTTCTGCCTGAGCAGTCGGCCAGGAGCCTGTCTAATCTTTTGTCTAATCTTATTTCGAGAAGACATAAGACTAAAAGCCCTGCTTTTCTGTGCAGAAATAGTAAACTCTATTGTGGGATTCTTCCCTCTGTGTCCTTACCGTGCACAACCCGGTATGTCGATAATTGTTGCGTCGTGTGCCTTATGCCTATGGTGGTATATTGTTTACAGTTGGTCGTTGTGTGCCTTTAGTCTTCTTGTGATGAAAATCGTGGTTGCGTCTTGTTGGTTTTCGAGTGGCGACGTAGAGTCAAGTGTGCTTGTTACTCCTACATGCACGCACACACCTTAAAAAAAAAAAAAAAAAAAAAATTTTTGCACCTGTTATTAGAGTGGTTGTCGTAACGAAGAAGAGGTTGTTACATATGGTATTAGAGCGGGTTCGACCCGCGACTTGGGATTTGCTACGACTTCCGTTGACATGATTATATTTGATTATTCTATTGCTGATTGAGATGATTGTGTGTGTGCAAGTAATCATGGTTAGAGGACGCCACGGAGGCAGACGACGGGGTGCTAGGGGAGGAGGTGTGACGCCTCCAACAACATCGATGCCTGAGGGGTCTAACCCCCAGGGAGGTGAGAAGGTTCTTGGACATGAGCAGATCGAAGTTGTCGATGTCGTGGGGATGATGAGATATTTTCAGCGCATGTCCCAGGCGCTGATCAGCCGCTTGGACAGAGATGAGGCCAAGGCGTCGACACCTGCTGAGGTTCCACCACGCGCACCAGCCGTTACAGGTAGCATTCACCGTGAACTCAAGAAGGTAAAGTTTCTCGAGTTCTTTGGTGCTCCGGACGACGCAGCCGCCAAGGCATGGTTGGAGAATATGGCGATGTGCTTCGCACTTCGCGATTATACCTCCAACATGAAGGTCTGCATGGTAGTATTTCAACTGAAGGGGGGCGCTCTTCTATGGTGGAAGACGCTCCTGCCACAGCTAAACATGGACGTTGAAGACGTGTCATGGGAAATGTTCGAGGAACGGTTCCGAGAGAGGTATCTTTCTGAGGAATTCATTGAGCGTCAGCTCAATGAGTTCAACACCTTACGATAGGGAGGTCGTATAGTGCCCGAGTACGAGGCACATTTTATGGAGCTGCTCCGGTATGCTCCGCACCTGAACACTGAGAAGCTCAAGGTCAACAGGTTCGTGTTTGGCCTTAACGACAGCCTGCGTGCAAAGGTTAGGATTCTGATGCCTCAAACCTTGCATGATGCTGTCCAAAAGGCCCTCATAGCAGAGGAGGAGCTTATCAGTGGGGGTCAGACCAGGACTCCTGCGAGACCTGCAGGGCAGGGTTCATCTGGTATGCTGCAGCAACAGACACCAGTGAGACATATGTCGGGGTATCGTGGCTTCCGGAGGGGATCCACATTCACTACACCTCGACGACCACCGCCTCAGCAGCGGACACCTTATGGAGGACCACAGCAGCAGCAACAGCGTCGCCCGCAGCAGCAGTAGTTTAGGCCTGTTCAGCAGAACAAACCAGGGTTCCAGGCCGGTGGGCAGTCATCTTCTACATCGGGTACCAGGACTACTAGGCCAAAGAAGGGGTGTTGGACATGTGGGGAGCCACACTACCAGTGCGACTGTCCTGTGGAGAGGACCAGAGCGTCCGGATCAGCTGGATCCGCTATAGTGGGAGATATGGGCAAGGCCCATCGGATTCATGCAGCGGTGAATAACCGCCAGGCAGAGCACCAGTCGATTGTGCTCGAGACGACAGGTACTGTCGCTGACCAGACCCTTAGTATTTTGATAGACCCAGGTGCTATTGAGAGTTTCATTTCTGGTGCAGCGCTAAAAAGGATTAAGGTAAAGGCAGTCGAACAGGGTGAGTTTAGCTTTTAGGAAATGTCTTCGGGAGCCAAACAGAAGGTTGGAGGAAAGGTTACGGGCTGTGCCCTTAACCTGGGAGAGTTTGTCACGAGGGTCAACTTGTACGTCATGATCTTAGGATCTTATGACGTCGTGATTGGTATGGATTGGTTGGAAACGCATGAGGTGATACTCAACCGTAGGACGAAGAGGTTGAGCTTGGTCGATGATGAAGGACATAGACCGGTGATTGTAGGATGGAACTAGGGAGTATCCCTGAGGTTCGTCTCTTCCTTACAGTTATGGAAGAGTATGCGCAAGGGGTGCAAGCTTTATGCGATCCTTGCGCTAAACGAAAAGGGAGTAGTAGAAGGTCTAGAACACCTTTCGGTGGTGAAGGAGTTTGCGGGCGTGTTTCCAAAGGAGTTACCTGGGATGCCACCGGAAAGAGAATTGGAGTTTACCATAGACCTGAAATCGGGGACTGAACTGATTGCGAGAACACCTTATCGGATGTCGACCCCAGATTTACAAGAGCTGAAAATGCAACCGAAGGAGTTGTTAGACCTGGGACTGATAGACCCTAGTGTGTCACCGTGGGGTGCACCAGTTATTTTCATTCGAAAGAAGGACGGATCGTGGAGGCTTTGCATTGACTATCGTCAACTGAACAAGGCTACGATCAAGAATCAGTATCCCTTACCAAGAATTGATGATTTGTTCGATCAAATGAAGGGTGCGACGATGTTCTCCAAGATCGATTTGCGATTAGGGTATCACCAGTTATGGATCAAGAAGGATAACGTCCCTAAGAATGCTTTTAAGACAAGATTTGGACACTACGAGTTTACTGTTTTACCGTTTGGATTGACAAATGCCCCAGGGGTATTCATGAGTTTGATGAACGGGGTGTTCTACGAGTACTTGGACAAGTTCGTCCAAGTATTCATTGACGATATTTTGATCTCCTCTCGGACGACGGAGGAGCATGACGAGCACTTGCGCTTGGTACTACAATGTTTACGAGAACACAAATTATATGGGAAGTTGTCCAAATTATTTTTTTATCAATCGAGGATTCACTACTTAGGGCATGTCATCTCCGGCGAAGGCATCTCCATGGATCCAGCCAAGGTTGAGGTTATTATGGAATGGCCTACGCCAACGAATGTCATAGAAGTGCGTAGTTTTATGGGTTTATCCGGATACTATCGACGGTTTGTCGAGGGTTTTTCGAAGATAGCAAATCCGATTATGGAATTGCAGAAGAAAAACAAGAGTTTTGTTTGGACTGAGAAATGCACGGAAGCATTTCGAAGGCTTAAAGAGTTGTTGACAACAGCGCCAATACTAAAAGTCCCTGACATGGACGCAGACTTCTTGGTGTGCACTGACGCATCCAAGGAAGGTTTAGGCGGAGTCTTGATGCAGGACAGACAAGTGATTGCTTACATTTCGAGGAAGCTGAGAAGGCATGAGGAGAACTACGCGACGCATGATTTGGAGTTATTAGCCATCGTTTATGCCTTGAAGGTTTGGAGACACTACCTTGTTGGACGAAAATTTGAATTAAAGACTGATCATTGTGGACTACAACACATTTTCACGCAAAGTGACCTGAACGCGTGGCAACGACGTTGGTCGGAATTGCTTAGCGAGTACGACTTCGAGATTACTTACATAAAGGGAAGAATGAACCGAGTGGCGGATGCTTTGAGTCGGAGGCCATGCATCTTTTCGGTGTTACCTCTTCAGACGAATCTACGTGAGAAGATTCTCACTTTACACCGTGACGATGAATGGTACAAAGAAGTCGAGGATTTTATCGGACAAAACACAATGATGGTACCACTATATGAGGGATATTCATTTGATAGAGACGGTTTATTGAGGTTTAGAAGTCGGATTTACGTACCGCCAAATGACAAATTGAGGATGTTGATCTTGAGTGAGGCTCATAGAGAAGTTTACATGGCTCACCCAGGAGTCACGAAGATGAGGGCAGACCTTAAACCCTTATTCTTCTAGAAGGGAATGAAGGATGACATAGTCAACTTTGTGGCTAGATGTCTCGAGTGTCAGCAGGTAAAGGCTGAACATAGACACCCGACAGGATTACGTCAACCACATGCTATTCCGGAATCGAAATGGGAAGTTATTTCGATGGATTTTATTGTTGGATTGCCACTGACGGCAAGGAGACATGACTCAATTTTTGTAGTAGTAGACACTCTGATGAAGAGTGCTCACTTTATTCCGGTGCATACGACGTATTAGGCACCTGACATAGCGAGAGTTTTCATCAGTGAGATTGTGAGGTTGCATGGCGTGCCTAAGAAGATTATATCCGATCGAGGATCGGTGTTTACTGGACGATTTTGGATGAGTTTCCAAGAGGCCTTGGGAACTCAACTTAACTTTAGTACTGCATATCACCCAGAGACGAATGGACAGACTGAACGAATGAACCAAACCTTGGAAGACATGTTGTGCATGTACGTGATGGATCAACAAAAGCGTTGGGAGGAATTCTTGCCTCTAGTAGAGTTCGCTTACAACAACAGTTACCAGGGCACCATTAAGATGGCGCCTTTTGAGTTCCTTTATGGGCGACCGTGTCGGACGCCCTTGAGTTGGGATTGACTTGAGGATAGGGTCCTGGTGGGACCAGAAGCGATCCAAGAAATGGAAGAGAAAATGAAAACCATAAGACAAAGGATAAAAGAAGCGCATGATCGACAGAAGAGTTATGCCGATGCGCACCGAGTCGACCGTAGTTACGAGGTCGATGATCGAGTCTTCTTGCGGGTTAAACTGCATAAGAGTTCGATCAAGTTTGGAAAGGGATATGAACTCTCTCCTAGGTTCGTGGGACCCTTCGAGATTGTGGAGAGAAAGGGGCTCGTGGCCTATCGACTAGCCTTGCCTGATTCTTTGAGGTGTATGCACAATGTTTTTCATGTATCTGTTTTGAGGCATTATATTAGTGACCCTACACACGTGATTGACATGAGTTCCTTGCAGGTATCGGACGAGGGAGCGCTCACGGCTGAGTCGGTCCACATATTAGATCATCGCGTTTGATAGTTACGATGTCGAACAGTAGATCAGGTCAAGGTCCAATGGGACAGTTATAGTCCACACTCGGCGACCTGGGAGGACGCATATGATATGCGCCAACAGTTTCCATTTTTGTTTGATAGATAGACTTATGATACTGTGGTACTTATGATATTGTGGTACATTTATTTCAGCACTTATACTGAGAAACTTCGAGACAAAGTTTAGAACAAGAGGGGGTGTATGTAACATCCCGCTCTGGCGCACTTACAAAACTTATTCTTTGAGGACACTTGCTCGCAAGTGATCTGGACTTTTCTGATATTAATACATTTATGCTTGATTATGATGCGTTCTGATAGACGACATGATGTTTTACTACTTGATTTAGACAGGTGCTATTGACTCAGTTTCATTGAGTGTGGAGGGTTTCGGACCTTGAGGATGCAGAGGCATCGGTGGAACCCCCTTGGACTCCGGATTGAGTCAGGGAGTGTGCTATTTGGGTTGATTCGTTTACGGTGATATTGCTTTGCTTTGATGATATGATATTGATTTTATGATATGTTGTTGACATTCTGACACGATGGTTGATGATGCAGGCTGACGATAGCTTGCCAACCAGACTCACATATGGAGTAAAGGGGCCACACATGATTTCCATAGAGGTTGAGGGAGAGGTGTGGACAGCAGCCCTGCCACAACCTACTAGCACTCCTGCCATGGCTCGAACTGTAGGTTAACGATTACCTAGTTCGAGAGGATCCACGATGCCGTGAGGGTAGACTGCGATAGTCGCTCACAATGATTCTAAGGGGCGCACAATAAGGTGGGGGCCTTATTCCTTAGAGCCCTTAGTCTCCCACAAGTTCACATGGTGGAGTGTTGACTCCAGGGGTTATAGATGTCTACCAATCAGTCAAGTCGATGAGTGGCACCCTTGGAGCACGTGGTGCATCCTGAAGGGCACGTCGCGCAAAAGAAACACAAGTTGGCGAGTGGCACCCTTGGATCACGTGGTGCATCCTGAAGGGCACGTCGCGCAACAGAAAGAAACAAGGCGAGTGGCACCCTTGGAGCACGTAATGCGTCATGAAGGGCACGTCGCATTGATGGTGATGATGAGACAAACCTAGATGACCCTGAGACCTTAACGCCTTTAGAAATTCTCAAAACGACTCCCCTAATTGATTGTCACCCAGTTTGAATCTAACCCTAAAATTTAAAACATCTCTAAGATAAAATTTTGACAAGCCCTAAGAAAAGATCCTACAAAAATAAACATAAGGGCGTAAACTAAAACCCTCCTAGGTGTTAATTAAAGTCTTCTCAAAAATTAAAGGGGGGTAAGGTGAAGAAAGGGGATAAATTAATTAAAATACATGGTGTTAATGGTAAAAAGGAATATAAAGTAAAAAAAAAACATTTGAGAGTATAAAAGTAACGAATTTAAAAATATAGAAAGGATTAATAAGTGCATTTATCTCTTGGGTTTAAAAAATAAAAAGAGAGAAATAAATAATAGAAATAAGGAAACTTAATAATGGAAAGTAGGGGACATAGGGTAAAAAGCAAAAAGGAATCAACAATTAAGGAGTTACTAAAATGAACTAAATCTTGGCAACTTCATTTTAGGAAAGTTTTTAAAAGCATGAGAGGGGATCTAGGAACCCTAGGAGTAATTTTAGGAGCGATTAAAGGGGGGTGAGGGAATTTAGTCTTTTAATTATTAAAAAGAAATAATTTTTTGGAGAATCATGGGGATGAGTGACACTTGGACGGCAGTGAATTTTTAGAGGTTTGCCATAAAAAAAAATTAAATTAATAATGATTTAGGAAAGTAGGTGGGTCTCAAATTCTATAAAAGAAAGGGGAAATAAGGAAGAAAGAAGGAACTGTGAGTGTAACGTTACGCTACCGGATTGTGGCTTGACGGATTGCTTGTGAGGAGTTGGGTTTATCTCAGCTGTATTGGAGTGGTAGCTCAGCCTTGGAGGCGAGCTGAGAAGCTAGTCTCATCTCTGGATCTTGTGTGGCCCCTTTGCGGCTCGTGTGGCTAAGGGGAAAGCAGAGTACCCCTAGCGATTGGCTGGGAGGTATCGGTGAGCTTTCTGCGGTCGGCGAGCGGGAGCGGCACGAAGCGCGGGAAGTAGCACGGAGTGCGGGACGTCCTCAGAAGCGGGCGAGAGGCAACGACATGAATTTTATTTCTGGTAGAGTAGATTGTCTAGTTATTCTCTTAGGTGATTATGATGCATTATATGTAAGATGTTGCTTCAGCTGTTGTGGTCCGTTTTCGTATGCTACGACGATATTGTTCTGTAAATATTTTGTTGGGGTAGTTGTTCTGAAATTGCTGTCATAATATGCTGAAAATAGTTTGTTTTAGTTACCATTATATTCTGGAAATTCTTTGAATCTGCCATCATTGTATTCTGGTAATGGTCTAAATTTGCTATCCTTTCATTCCGAAGAATGGCTTTATTAGTTATCATTTCATTCGGGAAGTTATCTGAGATGGACATTGTTCGTATTCTGGAACTGGTCTGAATTTGTCATCATGGTGGTCGAAAAATCATTGTATGTATCTGGGGTGTTTTTAAATGGACTTCATTGAAGTGTTGGGCGTTTTAAATGGATTTCCTTGTATGTATTGGCGTTTACCTCTGTGTGCTTGGTCTGCGCTCTCATTCAGAATGAGCATCATCATAATTCATTTTTGTGTACTGTTATATTGGGTGTTTTTGCAACTGTTATATTGGGAATTTTTGCAACTATTATATTGGGCGTTTTATTATGTACAGTGGGCAACTGTTATATTGGGTGTTTTTGTCTACTGTTATGTACGGCGTTTTGTATACAGTTGCATTTTGTATCTGTAAATGGGGTTGCTGTAATGCCACCGGTTGTAATTAAATGACAAGGTAAAACACAATTAACAAATGCAACTATAAATTGGCCCCCTTCTGATTGTATCCTTACGATTTCTCATCAATCGTTTTAACCTGGCAATCCGTTGTCTTCTGGCAATTCGTTTATCCTCTGGCAATGCGTTTTAATGGGCATTTTAAGTGATCTGCGTTTTAATGGTGTACCTCTTTATGTGTGGTCTGTGTTTAATGGTCTGTGTAGTTACCTTCTCGATGTTCTTAGGTCAGACTGGGCATTGATATATCAGTTGCATTTTTTTTTCCTATTTTGGTCTGCGTTTTGATCGTTCATTCAGCCTGGTGCGTCTTATCCTACCCCTTTAAATATTTTATTGCCTTCCTACAAATCCGTGCTCTCTGTGGGTGTCTTATCCTACTGTGTGCATTGACGGTGGTCAGAGTATATTCGTATGGTTATATCAACATTTTTTTTCTTATATAAATTTACTTAAATAACTTTTCGCATATGAATGTTTAACGTTCTTTATCTCACTCTTCACGATATTACCATCACAATGTGCTCGTTCAAAAGGTGATTTCATTTGATTGTCACCATCAAATGGGAATTATTTCCTTCACTGGTATAAAAGTGTTATTACCATTTTTATTTGAAATAATTATAACTTTCCACGTTAATCTTATATTATATTCACCATGTGCTCATATGACACTTTGCACCAGTTCACCTTTTATGTGTTCCTGTATCATTATTCCAGGGATGAACTATAACGCCTTAAGTTGGAGAAATTGCATGATATTTACGTATTTCATTTTATCGTTATATAACTTTGTATTGACTTGTGGTTCACTAAATGGCCCAGCATTGGATATTAAAATCAAATCTTTAAATT
>ML803781.1:115866-136763 GCA_009831015.1 Picea engelmannii | reverse complement strand
TTTCCTTTAATTTTTCATTTTGTAACTCCATGTCATCAATTGAAACATATAAAGCGTCCCATGCTATATTATGTATTTTAGCAATTCTATATGGAAGTAATTTTCTGAGATCATTCTCAGGATGAGATTTTCCTTTTTTATTCTTCGGGTCAAACCCTTCAAAAATTAACTTTTTGGATTTTTTTTCAAATAAAGCATTCTGTATTGCAAATGACTCTTCTTCTGAGAAATCTTCTTCTTGTGTGGCTAGTTCAACTGCAACTTTTTGAATTTCCTGTAACCTATGTTCTTCATCGGGAAAATGAATATTTTCAATATCAACCTTGAGGTCCAGGTCCTCAAGAGATATATCATTTTCATATATAGGTTGTTTTTCTTCTTCTTGCTGGATTTTTTTTTTTTTTCTCTTGAAGCTCATGCAAACTTTTAATTTTTCCTTGTGGAGGGATTTTATCACCACCACCACCACCACTCAAATTAATCTTTGAAGCATTTTTCTACTATGACGTTGTTTCTTGGAGACTATGTTTGGATAGACTGCCTTTTTGTGAATCAACAGGAGGTTGATTACCTCTTTCATTTAAACCTTTTCCTCTTTGTTTATATTGGGTTGTCAAACTTACCATGGTTTGAATATCATCAATATAATGCACTGGGAAATCATGGATATTATCTTCTTATTTTTATAACATAAGTGTATTAGTGAATGCATTACTGAATCCAACTGATGTCATATGATCAACAGAGATACGACTTGGGTAAAATCCCCTGATATTTTTTGCATACTTCAGATTGAGCTAATTAAGGTAAGTTGAGTAATCATCAATTTTTGCAATGCCTCTTAACATGATTTCTCCAAATTTCCATGGAAATGGGATAAGTTGTCTCTTTATTTTGTCATGGAAAAAGTGAAACAGTAATATATATTTCCTATCAACTTCAATGATAAACATTTTGTTTGAAATGTACCAAGGAAGAAAGACGAGACTTTCACGAGAACCAAAAATTCTAATTACATCATAATTTTCCATTTTTCTAAAGTTCCCCTTTGCTCAGAAAGGTTGTTGCTTCTAATGTCAGTCTAGCTATATTTTACCCAAAGAGAATTTTTTTGAAAATAGTCACAAATTCATTGCATAATTCATAAAAATAATAAGTAGATTTCTATCTCCACAGAGCCTAATACCACATAGTTAATGGATCAATTTCGCAATCTACCCTTTTCCCTATATTCAAACCCTTGAAGACATGACAATAAGTAATATCAGATATTAAGTAAGAATCCATATAGAACTTCTTTTCTTTCTTGAATTTTGAGATCTCTTAAGAAATGTCAACATAGATGATTTTCCCCCAATCAAATATAACTTCTTCATGAACTGTAAAATGAAAAATATAGAGGGCCAAACAAGGATTGGTTGTCGTGGATTCTTGACCATTAATTATAGTGAAGAGACATGCAAGTTCTCGATAAGGGTTATTCAATAAACTGACTTGAATCCTTGATATGTTAACTGGCATTGTCACAAGATCCTCTAAATATTCTTCCAAAAGATCCAATCCATTTTTTTTGTTCTTGAGGAAATTCATTGCTTCTTCTCCTTTAAAAGTAATGGTAGGCTCTGGTAATTTAAACATCTTTTTGAAAAAAAATGGCACTAAGGAAATGAAGGATCCACTTTGAAGTTGAATAACCCTACGGCTTGAAACAAATTTATCAATGCACCATGAGACAATTTCTTTACAGTTGAGAACTTCAGGAACACATCCAGCTAGAGCAATCCCTAATGTGGAGATTTCGTTCTCACTTCTTCCAAGTAACAAAAATGTATCATAGTACCAGTAAGATCTTGACCATTGAAAGTTTTGATCTTCTCACCCAAAAATATTCAATGTATCTCCACAAAACTGTTGTGTTCTTGTGGCCATTTTAATGAAGTTGGCGGACAGTAGTATAATTTCTTAGAACAATTATTATGAAATGAAGTTTTTCTTGGTAATATAACTTAAATACTTTTTTTAATGGAGAAATTAATAAAAATTAGTTGATATTACCTCGATAATTCAACCTTTTCATAATTTAATTGGAATTTGTCTTCCTTAGGATAAACATTTAATTTATCTCGACAAAAAGTGACAAAGCAAGGACACCCTACAATGCAGAATTGAATATGGAAAGGATGATGGGGTGAACCTGCGAGTCCACCAACCCACGAACCCGCCATACAATAGAAATATGGCTAAGTATTGTTTGAATATAAGAGTGAAAGAAAATAAATGGTTAAGTGTTGTAATCGGTCAGACTCATAAGAGGTGAATTATTCAAGACTTGGGACCCGTAAACCCGCGGTGAAAAATTAAAAAATAAGAAAAGTATAGGAATCAAAATGAGGATCCCGAAGAAAATGAAATTATGGTTTGGTGAAGGGGGAGAAAAGGGTAAATAAGAAATGAATACATGAACCCATGAGTCCACCAACCCATGTTTATAAATAAATCTCTTGAAAAATGACTCAGTCATGGTTCATTATGGATACATCGGAAGAAACAAAGTGCAATTTTCGTAACACAAAATTTTTAGAAAGTTATGAACCCTCCATGAGCCAATAATTTTCTAGGTAAAAGCAGAATAAAAGGAGGAGGATACGTTTATATACAAGTCAACAACTGGATCCAACTGCAGGACAGTGACCCCCCGTGGGTTACCGAAAACATCAAAATATGAAAACCATATGTATTCTCCATTGGGAAATGGAGTCAAAAAAAGAAAAATTAATCTTGCTTGAAAGTACAAAAAGAAAATACTATGTACAAAAAATAAAAATATTAATCAAGAAACAAAGCTTTTGAGGTGTTGCCATTAATTGACAACATATGCACTGACCCCTTCATGTCTTTGAGCATATAAGAATCGAAACCCAAGATATTTTCAATGATATACGACCCAATCCATACTGCTTCAAACTTCGTATGCATAAAAGGTTTTTCTTTGGTTTTATTCCACAGTAGTACTGATTTCCCCTTTTGAAAAAATTTCATTGTTGTACCTTGATCAAAATATCTTTTGACACTTTGTTTCCTTTATTTCATTTTATTCAATGCTTCGGCTCATTGTTCCTCCAATTTGATGAGTTGATTGTACCTTCTATGTAATGGAGAGACTTCTTCTGGATCCTCAATGTTTACAACATATGTTAAGGCATTTATTTCCAAGTTAATTTACATTTTGGCCTCTTTTCCATACACCAATACATATGGAGATGTACCAATACTATCTTTTGTTGTCAATTTACTTGCCCACAATGACACTATTAATTTTAAATGCCAATTTTTTTCTGATTTTGATCAATAAACTTCTTGAGGATTTGGCCCAAAGTTTTGTTTGTAGACTCATCTAAGCCATTTACTTGAGGATAATAATTTGATGATTGTCCCATTAAAATACCAAACTCTCCACAAAATTTGTAAATCTTGATCTAATGAAAGTTGATCCGTTGTCTGTGATAAATTGTTCTGGGACTCTAAATCTTGATAGAATATTATCCTTGAGGAATTTTATAAGTTCTTCTGAGTCTGTATTCCTTAATGCTACTGCTTCTTGCGATTTTGTAAACTAATGTATAGCAGTGAGAATGTATGCATGGAATTTACTTGATTTTGGGTTTATTTGTCCAACAACATCAAGTCCCCATTGTGAAAGTGATTCTTCCAGTGATATAGGTTGCAAGGGCATTGCAACCTTATTCATTCTTCCTGAAAATTTCTGACAAGAATTGCATTTTCTTATTTTTGCATACGAATCTTTGAAATTTTTCGGCCAATAATAACCAAATCTTATTATTCTATGTGCAATAGTCGTGAGTGAAAAATAACCACCAAAAATTCCTTCATGAAACTCTTTCATTAGTTCTTGAGCCTCTGTTGCATCAATACATCTTAACAACATTCTGTCGAAATTCCCGCGAAACAAAATCTCGACAACTACTACATATTGATTGGATTTCATTTTTAAATCCCTCCTTTCTTTTGGTGATAGGCCATTTGGGAATTGACTTGATTTTAGATATACAATTATATATTTATACCATTCAGGAGATGATGTAGGTTTTCCTGCTGTAATTGATACAACCCCATTTAATGAATCATTTCCAGCAATAATCTTACACAACCCTTGTCCTTTGATTTCTTGCAATATCTTGATCTCAATGTCATACTCTAGGATTTTGGCAAGCCAATTTTCCCATTTCCCTTCTCTTAATTGTTGATTAAGAAGCATTTTTACTGGAGAAGAGGGAACATATGCTATGACATGAGAAGGTAAAATGTAAGTTCTGAAATGAGCTACCACCTTTACTAGATAAAGTGATTTCTTATATATGAATACCTCAATTCATAATCATGCATGGTTTTACTCATGAAGCTTATCGAGATTTATTCTCCTTTTTTATTTCTTTACATTAAAATTGAAGCAATAGTTTCTTCTGAGGAAAAATAATATATAATAAAATCTTTGTTGAAATATGGGCTTATCAATAATGGGGTGGTTGTAATTGCATGTTTGATATTATTGAAATCTCGTTGAATATCTTCATTCCATTCAAATCTTTGATCCTTTTTTAACAACAAATTTATTGGTTTGACAATTGTTGCATAATCTGGAACAAATATTCTCACAAAAATTATTTTTTCAAAGAATGATTGAACTCCCTTTTTTGATGTTGGTGGATTTAATTCATTAATTTCCTTTACTCTCTCAGGATCAATATAAATTCCCTCCTTGTTGACTATGTGTCCCAATAATTTTCCTTCCAAGATTGCAAATAGACACTTCTTGGGATTTAGAGAAATTCCAAATAATCTAAATCTTTCAAATACTTCTCTTAAATGGACATTAAGCTTTTCTCTTATCTTGGAGTAGACATTGAGATCATCTTGGTAATCAACCATGAATTTACCAATTAGATATTTGAAGGAATGATCTATGGACCTCTGAAAAGTTTCTCCAATGTTTTTCAAACCCAACGACATACATACATATGCATATGTCTCCCATGGTGTTATGAAATAAATTTTCAATTTGTCTTCTTATGCAACAAGAACCTGATTATATCCTGGGAATCCATCTAACATGGACACAAGAGATGAGCCAGTAACCTGTTGGAGTAACATTTCCATGTTTGGCATGGGACAATTATCTTTTATATTTTCTTTGTTTAAATCTCGAAAATCAACACATAAGCGAATCTCCCCACTTTTCTTCCTTACAATCACTGGATTGGAAATCCATTCCAAATGTTTGATTGAAAAAATTATTCCAACTTTTTTCAACTTCTCAAGTTCTATTTTCACCAAGGGATTTAGCTTGGGGTTTATTATTCTCAACTTTTGTTTAAATGGATTAGTCCCTTCTTTTTAGAAGTATGATATGTTGGAATATTGATTTATCATAAGATTTGAGATCATTATAACTCCATGCAAAAGAATCAAAATATTCTTTACACAAAGCAATATATTGATCAAGTTCTTTCGGTGTACAATTAGTCCCCAGATTCACATATTTTGGAGAAATTTCAGTTCTGATGTTTATCTTTTGATTTTATTGTATCTTTAGTGTAGATTCTTCTTCTTTCAAATTTTTGGTCTTATAATCTCCTATGAATAAAGATTTAGATTTGACATAAAATTTCCAAGTCAATGGAGTGCTTTTTTCAACTTCAACTGCATTGGAAAGAAAATCATTCAACTATTTATCATTCTCAAATACTTGAAGATATTCTTGGTTGTTAGGAACTTGTTGGGTATGTATTATATTCTTTTCATGTGTGTGTGTGGGCGTGTCAGATATGACAACTACGTCTGACGATCCCAGGGGGATGATCAATACTGATCTGGATTTTATGAGCATAACGAAATGAATACAGATTATTAACAGGTGCTTAACACAAAATAACAGAGATACAATAAAACTGGTTTTCTATTCAATAATGAAATAAGCTGAAACTGTAAAATGTAGCGGAAATAAGCTTGCTGGAATGGTGGCGGCTTATCTCTGAGAAGAGATGTGATGGTTGTGCGAATTCACAAGAAGAAGATTACAATAAGGCTCTGAAGGATTTTTTACAATAAACAAGAATGCAAAAAAACCTAGACATCCAAAAACCTAACCCTAGGAGATGAAGCGCCAAAAGTCATGTGGGCCTCGTTTGGGTAAGTTAGTACATCAACTTCCCGGGGTCGTGACTTTTTCATACGATCTCCGTTTTAGGCATGTGATAGCCCGTTGGAAAGGTATCATAAAGGATATTCATTTTTTGGGCTCAATCATTTCTTTATATATATCATTGAGGATCTTGATCCTGAAAAACCTTCATTTAGGCCCTCAAAATGGCCCCGGAAGTTAAAACTGCTAAAAATAGTAAATTGCCAAAATTGTCAGAAAACTATTTTGAGCCAGTTGGAAAAGGTGGGTGGCTATCGATATCCATCTGGATCAGTTATACTTGGCCCTATTAATCATTCACATTCAATAATTCAAGTCAAATATGACTTCTTTGATACCGACATGATCCGAGATATTTTCATCGATGTGACTTATAAAGAATTGTATTAAATGAGCATAAATTAAAATGCATCATAAAGAAGGAAAATCTCAATAATGAAGAGACATAAGCATCAAATATGAACACAAAAAATTGATAGCGAAGTTCATCCCCGGTGGACTATGTATCTGGTTCCTTCTTTCAAATGGGTAGGCCTTTTTATTAACTCAACAAAAGAATTTGGAAAAATACATAAGTATACCTAATTCTAGAGTTAAGATGCATAAAATTTTATTAGATTAGAAAACAAACATTACCACTAAATTCGTGGCATCGAATTACCCAAAAATGACTGTCTAGATACACCTCGATCTGAGTCTGGCACTTCCAGGCCCCTGAGGAATTTTACCTTGGTTTCTATGCCTGCACCTGCAATTAATTCATGGGAAATTTTCTCGAAAATCGTTCCCTGTCCATACAGTCAAGCCTTGGTTTGACCCCAAAACTCTGGCATAAAACACCTTTTAAATAAAAATTCAAGCGGATGTACCAACATAGCCATTAGGCTAGTTGGTTAGAGGAGTTATATTAAAAGCATAGTGGTTTGGGGAGGTCCCGAGGTTAATCCCACATGCCTCCTCCTTTTGGTACTTTGTTACAACAACCCCAAGTTGGCGCTAACCATTGGAGGTGACTGCTATATATGGTAGATAGACATTGGTTAGACAGATATGATGAAGCTTTAATCTCAACGGATTATTGCTAGTTTGGCAGTCTGACTAGATTTTGCGGATCTTTCCACTATTTTGGCAGATTTGTATTTATTATATTTTTTTAGAAATTCAGTTGTTAGGCCACATTGGGCATTTATCTACTACCACATGGAAGCCCATGAATGGGCCACGTGGCGACCACTCATTGGCCCATGTCACCTTCCTGCATAGTCACTACCACATCATCTCTTCCTGGTAAACTTTCCATGTCACCAAACATGTGGTTGTATGGTCTGCCACGTGGTTGTACGAACTACCACATGGTACCTTTTCATTGGTCCACAAATTTTCCTGAAAATTCCAAATATGAGTGACATGTGGCAGCCTCTGGTGCTGCCACATCACCATGTTGACGTCAAAATGACACATGTCACCCTTTGCATGTGCCACGTACACTGTACAGATGATGATTTCATCCATACTGGTGCTGACGTCAATAGTATGGATGTTGACTCATCCCTGCTAGCTGGGATAGGTTGACCAAAACTTTGACCACATATATCTTTTGATCCGTAACTCCGTTTGACGAGCCATTTAGGCCACTGGAAATCTTGTGACACACTCTTTGCGATGATGTCATTTCAATGAGTTTTGAGGAATTTGTATTTTTTCCCTTTCTCTGTCTACTGAGGCCATTCTAAGCTTCCTGAGTTGCTTCTGCGAATCATGAGTTATCCTTAGTCTCCTCTAGATCCCTTTTGGTTCATTGGGGTATAAATATATAACAAGATTAGGAGATATAGATAGATAGATATATAAAGAGAGAGATAAATGTATGAATATGTGAGTGTGAGAGTGTGCACACGGAAGAGAATTGATGTTATGGAAAGATCATGAATGTAACTGTCAGTTAGTAAGAAAGAAGATGAATAAAGAAGGATTTTAGAGAGTATATTATGTCCTGTGTTCTTACTTGTCTTTATGAATTTATGAATGATGATATACTTCACATAATGAATTTATTCTATGTATTGGTTATGTTGTAATGTTCATGTATGGCTGTGATAGTTTAGGTAATAATCAAGAACATACATAAGTTAAGATCAGGAATAATGATTCATGCCTCAATCTCCCTTTCCCTTACTTCTGCAAAAACCTGGTTCTTGCATCCCCAATAAATACCAAGGGTGAGACTTCATTTGCGCAAGAAGGTGATGCCGAAAGGGCCGGTGTCTTGAGTTTTTTTTTGGTCACGGTCAAATCGAACCCTGGGTCTTATAACCCCTGCGCAGACAAGAAGCATACACCATTTATTGTTTGAGACATCTTGATGTTCTTGGTCCAGAATGACATAATTCCCTATACTGACATTGACATATCCTTACATCAATTCATTATCCTTTTTCTTAAAATATAATGGTTTTCTTGGTTCTCGTGGAAACTTCAACATTGTTCCATCTTTATTGGGTAACATCATGCAAATCCCATCATTCATGATGTAACCCCCAATCATTGCAGACCAATCTCTTCCAAGAACCACTCCATATGCTGGAGGAATATCAACAATTTTAATTGTGAATACAATTGTGATATGTGGGGCAACACTTATTCAAGCATAAAAATCTTTGATTTCTCCATATGTCAAGACTTTTCTTGTATCAATAGCATAAATACTTTCGTCGGTTTCATAGTACTTGGTACAAATCATCCCAAGTGCTTCCATGACTGATAATGACATGATATTATTTGTAGCTCCAATATCAACCATGCAATTATGAAGGACACCATCATGATTCTCTATCGTAATATAGAAAGGCGAGACTTTACCTTTCGGTCTACCCGTTGAATTATTTTGTTGTTTCCTTTAAATTGATGCAACAACTTCCATTCTATGAGTAGGTTCATCTAAATATTTAAGGATATTTTTCCTCTGTTGGGGAATTTTCACAACTTCTATGAATGACAAAGTAATCCTTAATTTTGAGGGATCATTTATTCCATTATATGTCATTTGTGGAGAATTTATTGTTGAATTTACAACTGGTTGCTGCTTATTATCCTCTGTTCCACTTGGTCTCATTTTTTATTTTTCTTTATGTGCATTTTCCTTTTCTTTTCCTTTTTCAAAATTATATATATATTTTTAGTTTATTTTCTCATGCTCTTGTCTTCACAACATTGCCTTGCGAGATGCCATTTTCTTCATTTTCCTCAAATATATACATGGATGAATCACATCCATCTGTTTGTATAGATTCAAGAATTTCTTCTTGAATGAAATCAGCCTCTTGACCAATGTTTTGATCTTCAAAAACATCTTCTAATACTAAAACATTTGGATTTGGTGCTCTTGGTGCCCTTTGTCTAAATTCATTAGTGGTACCATCAATTCTGATCCTCTATTCTTGAATTGGATTTCTCCACTGTTCATGACCAAGCATTCTTGGATTAGGATAAAAATTGTCATTTCTCCTTAATCTGGTCAATTCATTTTTCATTTTTTTGATGGTTCTATTCATCTATGCTATTTCCATTCTTTGCTTAGTTTCTTGTGTCGTTGTTGGATCATTTGTTACATTAGGAATTACTCCTTTGAGTATTCCACCACCAATTCCTCGATCTCCAATGTTTATTGTTATTTGATCTTCAATTCTTCTCGAAGATGACACTCCTTAATAAGAAATAGTGAGTGTATCCATCTCTATTTGCACTCTACAAAGAATAATATCTAGATATGCATCAGTATCAAGCACAATCTCTTCCATTTCCGTTTCTTCATTCATTGTTCCATTCATTTCCTCAATTTGTGAATCTCTGATAACAAATTTGACATTCCAAGGAATTACATTTTTATAGCATCCACGTATGACTGGATCATTTGGTCTCTAATTCTCTTATATTTTATTGAGAGTTATTAAAAATAAAAAATTAAAATCTCTGATCCTTTCACCCTTCTTCAAACAGATTTGGGTGAATTCTGTGAGTAGAGTATGCTATGATTTTGGAGGAGCATACATCGTTAGAAACATGCCTTCTAAATCATCAAAAGTAGAAATTGAATTTATTTGAAGGGACATATATCATTCATGAGCTTGGTCTGTTAATGTTTGAAGAAATAATCGAACCATCACATCATCATGTTCAACCAAATGAATTTCACATAGGTTCAACATTTTTTCCATGTGTTTATTTGGATCAACTGATCCATCTCCTCAGAATTTTGGAAATAACCCATGTGGGAGGGTCGACAATTGATGTTGCTCACAATGAATATTTAAAGGGCTATTTCTAACCCTTCTTCGTGGAATTATTTTTCTTCTTTCTTCACGATTTCTTTCTTCTCTGTCAGCCATAGTTTGATATTTTTCTTCTTTAACACTTGAACTTTCTCTGAATTTTTCAAGTTGTTTGATTTTTTCCTTGTTATCGAGCCCTTACATTTTTCCAGTTTCAAACTTTGTCTTGCCTTCTTTGTATTTGTCTTCTTTCAACTTCTCTTTCTTCTTCATGGGAAAGAGTTTTCCAAGATATTTCAAGTTCCTCGCGAGTTTGGGCTATTGTGAGCACTAAATCATATAGTTGGTGAAAATAACTTGTTTTATTTTCTAATCCAACTTGCAATTGGGGTTGATTAGGTTGAAGCTAAGTCATAAATGATTTTGGTGTACAATTGTTTTTTTCAATCTTTCCCCAGCATGGTCGCAAAAAATGTTGATGTTTGAATTTGTTAAGACCAAAACAACAACCTCACGAGGATTAAAAATCCCCCTTCATTTTTATAGAGGTGGTACTCCTTTGATAATTTGAAAGGTGATCTTGATAATCTTGGAACAATTGATATATATATATATATATATATATATATATGGAAATTGTAAAATAACAAATCCCAAATCTTTATTGCTCAAGAAAATAAGAAATATACACAAGGATTCCTGTGACATGGACTAGGAATCTCTATTTACAACATTTGTAGAAAATAAATTAAACAATGGATTTCCGAAAATAATGAAGTCATCCTCACATCCATCACAGTTTCAAAAGTATTTTTGATCACACTGAAAAGGAAAAGAACATATGTCCCATACATAAGAGAACTTTAAAAGAGTATTTCTATTAAAACAAAAAATATAATATGATAAGTCAATTTCAAATATCTTATATTCAAGAGCTCAAAAGTACAAGATACAATCAAAACTAAATTTGACATAGTTCTCTTGGATTTTCTAAAAAATGATATTGTCTTTTACAGTCTCACAAAATTAAAGGCATTCGTCCATAAATGGATTGGGATTTGGGATCTCGTGGACCAAAATATAAATATATACAAGAAAATATGAGAGAAGAATGAAGTAAGGTTGGAACAAGGCATGGGAAACAAGACCTAAAAACAATATTAAGGATGCCATCAGAACTTGGTTATACTCTTCTAAAGAAAGACAAAATATAATTGGATGAATTCCGAATGGGAAGAAGAAAGGGTGTTCAATATATATTTACTGTGATGGAATCTCATAGCTCATTTATGCACTGCTGGTGTCCTTATATTTTCCTTGATGACGGTTTCATGGCTGATACTAACTGCTTGCTCTTGATTTTCCTTTGTAATCTTGATTAAGGTTTTCTTTAACCACTCTTCAATATAATGTTTCATTGGGGATACATTTATTTCATGTCTAATTTTAATATCAAATAGTATGCCCTCTAATTTTAATATATTCCTTCTCGCTGATAATTTTTTATTTTTCTCTTTACTTGAAGCTTATGGGGACTTTCAATTTTTCCTTTTGTACGGTTTTTATCACCACCACCACCACTCGAATTACTCTTTGAAACCTTTTTCTACTACGAATTTGTTGCTTGGAGATTGCGTTTGGATAAACTTCCTTTTTGTGAATCAATAGGAGGTTGAGTACCTCTTTCATTTGAACATTTTCCACTTTGTTTATATTGGGATGTCGAACTTACCATGGTTTGAATATCATCAAAAAAATGCACTAGAACATCACGGGTATTATCTTCTTCTTATTCAAACATAAGTGTCTTAGTGAATGCGTTTTTGAATCCAACTGATGTCATATGATCAACAAAGATATGACTTAGGTTGAAGCCCGTGATTGTAACAAACCTTTCGTTAAGACGATCAAGTAAGTGAGTACAATACTGGATTTTTTTTTTGAAACATCATTCAGAACAAGTGTTACATGAACATACATCAATAATTACACAATATATTTTTAAATATCTCTCTATAAGGTAAGATTCAGATACAACATCACTGTATAACATAGAACAAGTTGACACATAAGGATAACAAGGATGTCTACCCGCCCAACCTATCCTGCAAGGTTAGGACCTCCAAGACAAATAATCAACGCACAAGTCTAGGATTCATCCGATTGATTTTGACCATTTAATGTCTCAGGACTAGCGATTATTATGAGAAAAAATGAGGTATCTAATTCCCTTAGCCACCATCCTATTATGAAATTCAAGACTAAATCAACAATAATACTTAACATAATTTCTTTTGAGCACAAAAGAATAATCTATTGTGCTTTAAAAAAACATTTAAGCAACACTCATGTGTATTGAGAAAGAACATACTAAAAGTTTTCTTATGAAGGGTAACAAGAAATTTTACTTAGTACAAAATTAACTCATCCATTCTTTTAAGTTATCAATCCAGAAAGTACTAAATTTAACACATCAATATACATATTAACCTGATCAAAATAATTGATTCCTCTTCAAATTAGATTCACAATATACATTAAATTCATACCTCTAACACTTTAATTGTTTTCTTGGATTGAACAATTAACCTTTTGTCTTATACCAGATGTTTATTTATCTTATATCAAAGTGTCGTATCAATTAATTCCTATTGAAGAAGTCAAAATTCTCATAGACACCAATTAAGTTCTAAGGTTCCAATACATCTTACATCCCATCTAAATTCCACTCTACACTATAACCTTAATGTTATAAAATTAAGTTCTTCAAGAGTGACATAATAACCTATTTCTTTTACTGTAATAAAGATATTCTAAGTTACAATTATTACTTTTAACTTCCTTGAACATTCTCCCTAAATTAATTAATTTTAAACATTCTTCCTAACTAAGCATCACCTTTTTTATTTATTTATTAAATTTATATATCATTATCAACACAAGGCGATATGCATTAACACTTAAATATATATTAAAACTCATTATGAAAATTGTGTAGTTAATTATTAAATAGTTCTACAACTATTGATTCATAGCATCCCAAACCATTACGTATCAACTAACCCTTTTGATCATTTTACTCACTGAAAGCAATCGAAAGGAAGTAGATGGCACAAAGAGATACTAAATATCATTTATTTATATAATTAATTCACTCTCACTAGAATGAATAAAAGCTATGGTTTGTCACTATACCATCTCTTTATTTACATATATCAAAAAAATAATTATTCTTCCATAACTAAGAATTACTAACTTTAGAACGAGTAATTTACTTTCTGGAAACTTATGAGTATGACTTTTTTTTTTATACCTAGAGTTCGATGAGCTCCATTAAATATTAGTGAGATATTATAAAATTGCAAAAAGTTTTTAAGAACACGAACAATTATTGGGTAGTCTAACCTTTAATTGGTATTAAGAATGAATTACCATGAAAGAAACTGTGTAGTATATATATATCATATATACAGAGCATGGGCGTTATCATCTTAAGGTAAACAAAGGCACCAAGTTCAAGTTCCAAATGCATACAACTCTGCAACGACCAAACAAAGTCTGTTCACGGAATGGAATTTAGTTCAGAGCGACCCTAGATTTCAAATTTCCCCTTGTTGACTATTATTCCTCAACGACTGTATCATAATTTAACTCAGGATTTGCAATCAATTAGTAGCGACCATATTACATTTAAAATTTTGAAGTTGTAATAAATTTTGCAGCGACTGACAGAGTCCTAGTTTCAGATTTCAAAATAATTATACCTAGATCCACAAATCTAATCTTCAAGATTTCAATTTTTATTATGCAATGAACTTAACAAAATTATCTTATAGGATTGCAAAATATTCTTAGAGACCACTCAAATCTCAAAATTTCGGAAAGCAAATAAGACTTACAACAACCACACATATTCCATTTTTCCAAATTGTAAATCAGTTACACAATGACAATGACGAATATCAAACTCAGGTTTTGCAATCAAGTTTACATCAACCCAACAAATACTAAATTCCGGAATTGCCAATGATTTCACAACTCCCAAAAGAAAGATCTAAATTTTAAGTGTGCGATAACTTGATGGTAACTCTACGCATTTCCAATTTCTCCTATTGCAATTTATTTGATAGACATCATATAAATTTCTAAATTCAATAGCTGGGATTTTATTTGGCAACGATAAATAAATTTCAAATTCTAAGTTGTAAACCAATTGGCAACGAATTAAGAAAACTCAATTGCTAATTAACACAAAGGCCCTTCGTTGAACTTATAAATTTTTGTTTTGATCCAGAGATACAATAAGATTTTGTAGCGAATATTATTTCATAAGTTTAGAAATACAAATTTACTTGTTGACAATATAAAAATTCATAATTAAATACCGGAACCAAGAAGATGAAGAGTTGACAATGCCCTTCAAAAAATTTCGCTCCTCCTGTTCTCCCGCTTGCTAATCACCAAAATTCACCGGTACTTCTCAACCAATGCTAGGGGTACTCTTCTTCCCCCTTAGCCCCCTCAGCCGTATAGGGGCCACACACAAGAAACCAACAAACAATAGCTTCAAGGCTTGCCTCGCAAGGAAGAGCTTCCACTCTTTCTCCAAGCTTGGTATCCAAACTCTCACAAGTAAAACATAGTCTACAAAATTTTGGCAGCATAACATTACCAAGAATAAGTGAGATCCAATTCCCTTCTACCACAATTTTTTTATAGAAAAATCCTCAATGACACATGTCCTCATGTACAATTAATTATATTTTTAATTAATTTAATTAGTATTATTCACCCACACTTGTCATGCTCTCCCCAAGTTGCACAAGTAATTACCATTTTTATTTTATTTAAAAATTCAATTTCCCTCACATTCCCCAATGTGTTCCTATTTTTGCTCTTATTTGTCCCTTTATTCCCCAATTTTTCATTTAATGAGTGTCTTCTGACTAGATCTTAGTTATAGTTGGATTAGGAGCCTTCTTCTAGTTAGACTAGTGGTAGGTTGACAAAAGATTTTATTCCATGTGTACTCCTATTTTCTCATATTAATATTTCTTCTATTTTTTTAAAATCCATTTTATTAATTTCATGCACACATGTGCATTTTATCCAACCTTTTAAATTTTAATCCCCTTTTTCCTAGAGTTTGATTATTCTCAAATATTTTAACTTATGTTATAATTCATTTAGTCCTTTATTTAAATTTAGACTTAGACTTAGTTTTAGACTTTTGTTAGGTTTTATAATTAATAATTTATTGTTTAATTAATTATTTTATTCTAACAAGGTCTAATCATTTCAATGTTTTCTAGGCCACCTATATTTATTGACTCAAGCTTTTAATTACGTGACGTTCCCTTCAAGACGCACCTTCATTCTCTAAGGGCACCACTTGTCTTTGAATGGTTTTGGAAGTTTATCTGACCCTTGGAGTCAACACTCCACTTGGTCGACCTTATGAGAGACTAAGGGATTTCGAGGAATAAGGATTCTACCTTATTGCATGTGCCTTATAAATCTTCGTGAGCGACTATCTCAGTCCTCCCTCATGACATCATGGACCTCTTGAACTAGGTAATCATTATCTACCATTCAAATCACAGAGTGAATGCTAGTAAGCTGTAACAGGGAAGCTTCCACACCTCTCCCTCAATGTCTAGTTTATGTGCATTATCCCTTTACTCCTTATGTGAGTCAGATTACCAAGCATCGTCAAGCCTACATCCACTGACAAAAACACTGTCAATAATCCTGTCAATAATCCATATAAATAAATCATACTGAAATCACATGTGTGTAAAATGAAATACTCAAACAAATACAATCCACTCCCTGGCTCAATCCAGAGTCCAAGGAAGTCCATTGATGTCATCAACATCCATATCCTATCATGTGTCCTGCACACTCTGAAAAAATCGTCAATAGTATCTTCCAATACATATACATCAAAATAAAAATAAGTCACAATACATCATCATCATCATATATATCCCATAATCGAAATGAAATCACAATGTACCATAACCGGATCACTTGCATGCAAGTGTCCTCAAAGAATAAGTCAATAAAAGTGTGCTCAATGGAACGATATGTTACACTGATCATTTTTGCATACTTCAAATTGAACTGATTAAGGTAAGTTGAGTAATAATCAATTTTTGCAATGCATATTAACATGATTTCTCCAATTTTCCATGGTAATGGGATACATTTCCTCTTTGTTTTCTCATGAAAAAAGTGCAACCATAATCTATATTGCCTAACAACTTCAATGATAAATATTTTTTCTGAAATGTACTAAGGAAGAAAGAAGGGACTTTCATGAGAACCAAAAATTCTAATTACATTATAATTTTCCATTTTTTTTTCTAAAGTTCCCCTTTTGCTCATAAAGGTTGCTGCTTCTAATGACAATTTAACTCTATTTTCCCCAAAGGGATTTTTTTTGAAAACAATCACGGATTCATTGTATACTTCATAAAAATAATAAGTATCTTTTTGTCTCCACAGACCTTGATACCACATAGTTACTAGATCAATTTTGCAATCTACCCTTTTCCTTATAGTCAAACCTTTAAAGAAATGGAAATAAGTAATAACAAATATTAAGTAAGAAGACATATGTAACTTCTTTTCTTTCTTGAATTTCGAGAGCTGTGAATAAGTTTCAATAGATATGATTTTTCACCAATCAAATATAACTTCCCCATGAACTATAAAATACAAAATATGGAGGGCCGACCGAAGAATGGTTATCGTAGATTCTTGACCAGTAATTCTAGTGAAAAGCTATGCAAGTTATCAATAAGGGTTCTTCAATAAACTGACCTGAATTCTTGATATATCAATAGGAATTTTCATAGGATCATCTAAATATTCTTGTAAAAGATCCAATCCATTGTTTTTGTTCTTGAGGAAATTCCTTACTTCTTCTCCTTTAAAAGTAATGGTAGGCTCTGGTAATTTCATCATCTTTCTAAAAACCAACGACGCTAAGGAAATGGAGGATCCACATTGAAGTTGAATAACCCTTCAGATTGAAACAAATTTATCAGTGCACTAAGAGACAATTTCTTTATAGTCGAAAACTTCGAGCACACATCCAGCTAGAACAATTCCTGATGTCCAGATTCTGTTCTCACTTCTTCCAGGTAACAAAAATGTAGCATAGTACCAGTAAGATCTTGAACATTGAAAGTTATTATCTTCTCACCCGAAAATATTCAATGTATTTCCACACAATTATTGTGTTCTCGTAGCCATTTTAATGAAGTTGGTGGACTATAGTATAATTCCTTAGAACACTGTTTATGAAATGAATATTTTCTTGTTAATATAACTTAAATCCTTTTTTCGATGGAGAAATTAATACAAATTAAATGATATTACGTAGAGAATTTGGCCTTTTCATAATTTAATTGGTAGTTTTCTTCTGTAGGATCAAAATTTAATGTATATTGAGAAAAGTGACAAAGAAAGGATACACTATGGATGTGATTCAAACATGGAAAGGATGAAGGGGTGAACTTGCAAGTTCACTAGCTCGCGGACCCACCATACAATAGAAATATGGTTAAGTATTGTTCGAAGATAATAGTGAAAGAAAATAAATGGTTAAGTGTTGTAATCAATCATACTCATAATAGGTGAATTATTCAAGACTTGGGACCCACGATCCCATGGTGGAAAAAATAAAAAACAATCTAAGTATAGGAGTCAAAATGAGGATCATGGAGAAAATGAAAGTCTATTTTGGTGATGGGGGAGAAAAGGGTAAATAATAAATGAAGACATGAACCCGCAAGTCCACAAATTTGTGAACCCGTGGTTATAAAGAAAGCTCTTGAAAAATGACCAAGTCATGGTTCATTATGGATACAACAGAAGAAACAAAGTGCAATTTGTGTAACATGAAACTTTTAGAAAGTTATGAACCCGCCATGAGCCAAGAATTTTCTAAGTAAAAGAAGAATAAAAGGATGAGGAAAAGTTTATATACAAGTCAACAAGTACAAAGACATTGCATGCCACACAAGTCGGATTAGAGAGTCTGAATAGAGGTGGCAGATCACCTATCTGATGTTATGATTAGTCATGAAGTGGTACCCACAGTGCTAGTTAGAGACATTACATGTACCATATCTCTCTACGATATGAAGGATTCTTCCTCATGACATGACATTGTTGATGCATCATATTTTTCAGTGTCATCAACCTCATTGATAGATTGAGGGGTCTTGCTCATGATCCTACTCCATCTAGCTCATAAAAAAACCAATCCACATCCTCTATTCCACCATATGGTCATGCTCCTCCTCCTGCTTGTCCTATACATGAGTCGACTACACCATCCATCGATCCTCCTTCTTCCCCTCCACGTGTCTGAACTTGCATCCACATTTGATCCTCCTCTTCATCCCCCTCCACATGTGTTTTCTCCATCCACATCCAATCCTCTTCCTCCTCCCCCACCTCATGTGTCTGGACCATCCATCTATCTTGTTTCTTCTCCTCCACATGCATCACCTTAGGTGGTTAAATTTGACAGGTATTTACTCATTTTCTCCTTTTTTAACCATCATATACTGGTCATTTTAAAAACTACACATCACCATAGGCATCCAATTAATTCTTAAAACCATCCAATTGACGAGCAAGTTGAAAATTTACTCATAACTATATATATATATATATATATATATATATATATATAACACTTAACAAGATCCAATGTCGTAAACTTCAATTCAATAAAAAAAAAATTGCAAATGCTTTGTGAAACTGTGTGAAATTTTTTCCATAATTTTCCACTGCGAGTTGTGTCAAATAAAAGCATGTGTGTGAGAGGTATGCATTAAAATATTTAAGTGTGTGAAAAAAATTACATAAATTTAAACTAGAAGTACACAGAGTTTCCATTTGATGTACACAATAATGATTCATATTTGGGATAAATACTATTGAGAGGAATAATATATTAGTATTTCTACCTATCGTCGGAGCAATGATTCTTGAATAGTAAATCCAATCTGAATCTAAAATATAGTTTTTCTTTGAGTCTTGAGATAAGTACCACTAAGAGGAAGAAAATATTAGAAATTCTACCCAACGTCTAACTAGTGATTCTTGAACAGTAAATTCACTCTGAATCTAAACCATAATTTTTCTTTTCCTATGAACTATAACTAGCTTGGCATCATTGCATGCATCCTACTTAGTGTTTGGAGGATTTTTCATGTACAGTTATTGGATCTAGCTGGAATTGAGGTTGGAACCTCTTATTTGACACTTATCAAAATTCAAACCTTGTCCAAGATGCTTTATCAAGGTAATTTGTTAATATTTTCTATTTGTGTTTTTAATGGTCTTGTATTCCATATGAAACAATTTGACGACATTATGTTAAATGCAATTTTATAATAATTTTATATTATGTACAAGTTGTCTTTGTATTCACAATAAAAATGAACAAAAACACATATGGTACATAATATTTAAATGACAGGAAAAAATAAATATAAGACGTCATGTGGAGGGGACATTTAAAAAGAAACCCATCATAAAAAAATCACTTGATGGGTAGGAGTGCCTGTCAAATTTATACCCTCGTCACCATCCATTGATCCTCCTCCTGCTCCTCCACTTGTGTCACCATTCGCCGATGCTTGTCCTTTTCCTCCACATCTATCATCATCCACTTATCCTCTTCCTCCTCCTCCTCCACATATCACAAATTTTTGATGCTTTGGACACTATGTTCACATCGGGTACTGCTGCATAGATTGATGATCTTGATAGAGAGACATTTGATAGTGTACTTATTTCAACATTTCTTTCTAATTTTAATATTGATAGACCCTCTACCTCTAGTAGCAAAGACACTGATGCATATGGATTTTGTGGTGGACTTAACTAATAGTGGTATTGATTGACATGTATATTTATTGTTTTATATTTGACTTGAGATGTATATATGACATGTTTATTGCATATTTTGTTGAGGTGTATGTTTGACATGTATATTCATATGTATATTTCTCATGTATATTATGTTTTTCATATAATGTTGTGATTGTTGTTGTTTTATTTATAAAATGTATTATGAGTATGCTAATGATTAACATTGTTAATGATTTTTTTGTTTTTATGTTAAATTTCAGATGTATCGATTAATGAGAAACTTTATAATTATATCGATTATGCTTTTTTCATGGTGTCAGGCATCGCCCCAGCCCCCTATGGGCCAGGCCGTGGTCATGTGGGCCACAAGACCATGACTTGGCCTAAGGGTGTTAGAGCGATGCCTGACATCGCTCCCACGACCCTCTCCATTATATATATGTAACAAGGAGTTTATATATATATATATATATATATATATATATATATATATAACCTTTTAAAAGTTT
>ML803781.1:96331-115761 GCA_009831015.1 Picea engelmannii | reverse complement strand
TTTTTTTTATTTCAATTCTTCTCTTTTTCTTAGTTTTAAAATTTTCAAAAAAAGATTTAAATTTGGGTTAGAGTTTTTTTTTTTAAAATGATATATTTTTTTTTAAACTAACTTGCAATTATTTTTTTGGTCCAATTTATTTATGTTTTTAATATAAATTTTAAAAAATAAAAAATAAAAATCTAAGTGATGATTTAGGAGCAGATTTTGAGTTTTTTTTTATCGACGATGGTACCAGTTGTCGAGGGCATGGTTTCAATTAAGTTATAATTTAAACTAAAAACAAAACCAGTGCTACTAGTAGAATAAATTTTTGTCCACAATGACATCAATTGTTAATGCGTCATGTCTAAATTTTAACCATCGTAAAAAATAGCCACTTTGAAAAAACGAGAACTCTAGAGAGTTCTCGTTAAGTTGGTAACTTTGTTTTCCTTGAAACAAATATTGGTGAGATAAAATTTGGTTATAAACCTTCTCAATAGGTATTCTTTTCTATATACTTAATTCCTCTATGATGAGCTGATTTAAAGAATACAAAGGTAGATCATTTATTTGTTTAGAAGAAATTTGAAATCCTATAGAATATTGTGACCATTGTACCTTAAATCTATCATATTGGTATATGTTGAGTATACAATATTTCCACAACTCTTGTTCAAACCTCAGAGGGGTTATCTCCTTGACTCTTCCTCACGTGAAATCGTGTTTAACTCCTGTGATAAAAGAGGCTCCCGACTATACTTATACGACAATTGGACTTTGTCTCTCTCTATCTCAGACTCCTATGTTTGTTCAATGGGCTTGTAGAGTTATCTCTCCAATCCTAATCTAAGGCCTTAACCCTAAATTTGTTGATGAACCCTAGAAACAAAGTCCAATAAATTTTAAGTTTAGCGTTCATTTTTAGTGGTTTTTCTTTACTCAAAGGATACAAAAGTGAAACTGATGTTTTTTGAGACTCTTGCAAAATGAAATTTATAAGAGAATTGGAAAAGAAAAATTTACACTAATTATACAATGAAAAAGAGTTTCAAAAAATAAAAATTCATGAACAATCTTTCCAACCTTGAAATGCAGTATTTTATCTTTCTGATGCAAAATGAAAAATGCACAATGCAGATTTGTCTTAAATGCGAGAAAAAAAACAAAAGAAAACAAAATAGTGATCTTTGCTCTTTTTCCTTTTTGAATTCTTTTCAATATGATAAGAAAACAAAATACTACGTTAATGTATTTTTCTTTTTCAAATATGAATGCAAAACAATGCAAAGAAAGAAAGAGACCTAACTAGCAACAAACTAGGTTTTTCATTTTCTTCTTCTTTCTACTAAAGCAAGATCTAAAAAAAATATGCTAAAATAAATATTTTTTTTTGTTTTTATGTTTGAAAATCTAAGGAAATCAAAAAATAAAAGTATCGAGCTCAAATACCAACTCAATTTTCAAACATGACCACAACAATGTCCACGAAACCGAGACCCCGAGAACAAGACTAGTCTTATAGTTATGCAATCCAAGTAATAAAAAGGAGACAAAGAAAGATAAAGAAAACTTTGTTTTCTTTTTAATTTTAAATATTTACAAACTATATATATATATATATCCCAAAAGAAGTTTCAAGAACAAACTCCGCAAAAAAGCCAAAATAGGTTTAATAAGGCTGAAAAAAGAAACATAAAAATCACTTTTCTGGAGGCATAGACCCCTTTCTCCACTAAAATTAGTGTATATGAGCTCTTATATATGAAGTTTCCTTCTATATGGAGCATATGTATGCACCTTATCCTTCTATAGGGTGTTTACATGACCCAGATTTCAAAAAAACACTTACAAAATTGTACACACTTTTGCCTCTATAAAGGTGTGTATGTACACACTTTACTCTTACAAAAGAAGCATATGTACACACTTTAATATTTAATAAGAAGTGTATGTATTATTCTTTTTTCAAAGGAAAGAGCGTATACACTTGGAAAAACTAGGTCTAAATACTGAAACACAAAATGTTTAACATAAATAGAAAGAAAGCCAAAAAACAATGGAAAACAAAGAACAAATCCAATAATGACTCACAAATATAGAAGCATCAAATAAACTTGTTTTTATTTTTCATTTATAATACAATATTGACTTCTGGTACTGCTAAGGACACAGACAAAAACCAAGAAATCCTAGGATGACCCTCAAAGACCAAGATAATACCTTGACCAAGAAAAAAGGGAAATGGCCTCTTTACAGGACATGTACGTGCCTTCCACCAAGCCAAGGAGAATATGTACATGCCATTTCATCTTACAAACTGCATATGTATGCTCCTGTTAATGAAGAAAATATTGTAAAACACCCATAATTTCAAGAGAACGCAAGAAAAATATTGGACTCAAGGACTGAAAATAAAGGCCTAGGTTTAAAAAAGATTAAACTCAATAGTAAAATCAAGAAGAAATCAAGAACACTAGATAAAAGTAATGAAATAACCCTATACTGACCCACAAAGGAGATAGAGTCCCTAGTGTGGTACCCAGTTCTGTTTGTGGGGAAAATCCCCTATGGTTGTGGGCAAACCAAAACAAATCAATGAACATATAAATATCAACAAATTCCAAGAAAATCACACAACAATAAATCTATATCTAATCCGATAAATGTATCTAACTTTAAAGAAAGAAAGAAATAAGATCTTACCCAAGGTCCTTTGGTTTAATGTAGATCCAAATCTTGAATTTCTTCCATTCCCTCTCGATCTCTTCTTATCAAACTTGCAAAATTTGTGCACACAGGACTATAAGAGAGAGTAGTTATACTGATAACTAACTAGTTAATTTGATCAAATATAGAAATATTTACTGCAATTAGTGTTCTAAACAAATAATCGTTTAAAAACAATGCATTACACATCAAGAATACCACATATCAAACGAATGAGCATATTTATATTTAAATCAATAGTCTGAGGTGAAGCTGTTACTTGATCTGTTGTGGCACTACTCCTTGAAAGGACCCCAGGTCCCTCCACCCAAGCCACTGCGAATACGATATACCTTTGACTCTAATACACTGGTTGACTCGAAGATAACAGAAGAAGGTACCTTATTCAGAGAGGGTAGTGTACATGAATGACTGGAAAAAAGGGTTTGCAGGTCTGAGGACCAAAATAAAAAGGGAGATTCAAGGGCTTGCAGACATGGCAGGGTTCAACCAACATTAGTTTACTTTCTTATGCATTCATTCATTACCTTTCTCCTTCTATTGTTGCTCTATTTAAATCATCTCTAGACAATTAGAGACAATTGAGTACAAAAAATGAGTTAGGTAACTAACCAAACCCATAATTCAACTTGCAATTATGCAAAAATATTTTTTTTTTGAGCATTTAATGACATGTACATGACTTTCCTTTGAGAAACCCACATATATGCATGTTGTATAACTATTAGGACATGTACAAATTCCAAAAGAGTGTTTTTTAGATGATCCATAGGAGGTATTGGGAAACATTGTCTACAAGTAGGATAGGGACTAGGCCACCAAAGTCATCAATGCTTCAATGGTGAAAATTTAATGCTATAACAATCAAGTGTTTGCTTCCCTATGAAGAGGATGTGCCTAGGAATTTTGGTACATTTGTCCCTTTCCTAGTCTTAAAAGTTGTTTACATTTACGGGGAAAAAAAATAGTGTATTTCACCTCTAACATGTATTGCTAGTAATAGAACATCAAGCTTTAGTTTCCCTTTGACCATCTTAAATATCTTGAAAATATTGAGGGCTACAAAGTACACACACACAAACACTTTAATGTTGTCTTTTGCACCACAAACTCCTAAGTTTGAATTTTAAGGTCAAATACTTTTCCTAATCATCTTGGGTGACAATATAGATATTTACTCCTTGTTCTTGTGAGCTCAAGTTGATAAAATTCATATTTTAATCATTATACATTTGTCCATTATAAGGGTGAACCTTGGTAATGTGAGATCAAGTTTATAAAATTCATCTTTTCATCATTATACATTTGTCCATTATAAGGGTGAAATTTTCTTGGAACACTCTCATTGTAAATATCAATCTCCAAAAAACTAGATCTCAAAATACCTACAATGCAAATGCATCGAAAAAGTGTTGAAAATGTGTCCCAATGTACTAGTGAGAGCCACATTATGCAGTTCAAAAAATAGTTGATCTCTCTTAATCCTCATTCATTTAAAATAATGGAGGACTATTTGGCATGCGTTAAATAACTCCAGTTGAAATTGGGTAAGTGTGGAAACAAATATCAAAAGAAGGATGGACAACTCATCGATCTAGTCTTGATGAAATTGATAAAATCATTCAATGTGTTCGTGTCAACTTTCCACGACAACTAGAAACCACACAAGGAACGTGGTAAGGATTACAACTTTAAATATTTCTATGGTCTTTTGATTACTAATCAACATAGATTTCTTGGAGAAGGAAATATTGGTGGTAAACACCAGGCCCACTTGCTTAAGGGAAAGGGAAGGATGGATCCCAGGGATAGAGTATGGTTTGATGCCTCTACATAGAAACCTACATTCCATGACCATAAACCTCATAGATAAGTAGATTCACCACAACAAAGTCGAAATAAGACGACATGACAGTACTATGGAAAGATTGGACATGTGGAGAAAACCTTCTATAAAAAGTGAGACGACTTAGAAGAGAAGGTTAAATTCCTTAAAGGAGATGTGTCTACTGTATTTGACTCATTGATAATTTCACCATCCAAGTCGAGACTTCTCAAGACTTGTTTTCTCATTTTTCACAGGGCGAATGGGTAGTCAACTCTGGGTGCAATCACCACATGGCTAAGGATGGATATTTATTCATGAGACTGAATAAAACCGAGGAGAGTAAAATATATGTTGTTGATGATTTTTCTCTCAATGTTGCTAGTTAGGGTGATGTTGCTTGTCGACATGGGAATATATTCAATGTCTATCATGTGCCAAATCTCAGTGCCAATATGTTGTCTATTGCTCAGTTAAAACATACATGTAAGATTGTGGAATTTTGGCCAGATCGTTTCTGTTTTCATGATTTGAAGAAGGGTAACTTGATTGTCATTGGCGATATTCTTGATCTGATGGACATTTTGTACAAGTTATGTAACTTGACTCGACTTGAAACCGAACTGAGTGCACTTGTTTCTCACATCAATGAGTGAATTAGACATCTGAATTTCTAAAGTTTGCAAGCACTGACAACTTAGAACATCGTTGTTGGTTTTTTGAAGGTGTTTCCCCCTGAAGGAGTTCGTAAGGGTTGTGTACTTGGGAAGCATCATAAGGAACCATTAAACTCTGGTAAAGTGTGGTGAGAATATAACCTAATGGAATTGGTTCAAAGTGATGTCTACTGCATCAATTTACCTTCATTGGCAGGGTCAAGGTACATTATGACTTTCATTGATGATTTCTCTCGCTTCACATGGGTCTTTTTTTCAGACATTTGGCTTAGGTTGATGGATAGTTGGTATGTATTATTGGTTGTCATTTATTTCAACTATTGGAGAGTGATATTATAGATTGATGTAAACCATTAGTGATTGATTTCAACACTTGGAGAAAGTCCAGTAGTGAATTCTGGTAGCACAAAGGTTTGGGTAATTGACCCAAGGTTGTTTCATGTATAATGGTATGATTTTTAATATATTTTAAGGTAATACTATTCTATATGTATATTACATGTCATTCCATTTTTGTTGGTATGTGGAATGTCACATAACTCCTCACGGTTAGAGAGTTATGACCATGAGAAGTTGGAGAACCCAGGTTTGGGTAATGGACCCAAGTTTGTTTGATGGATAATGGTATGAGTTTTGATATATTTGAAGGAAAGACTATTCTATATATATAGTACATTTCATGCCATTTCTGGTGGTATGTGGAACGTCACATAACTCCTCACGGTTTGAGAGTTATGTCCTTACGAAGTTGGAGGACCCTCATATGTTGGCTTGAAGCCCCAAAAGGTCAAAGAAATCAAAGAGATTGTAAAGAAAAAATTATTATTTAAATGATAAATTAAAGTGACAAAGTCAAGTAGGATTATTTAAATAATAAAGTGAAGTGACAAAATCAAAGAAGATTATTTAAATGATAAAGTGAAGTAACAAAGTCAAGGAGAAATATTTAAATGATAAAGTAATGGAGAACTTTCTAATTATGGAAAGTGGTTAACCCTAAAAATGAGGAAAATAGGTTAAGTGACCTAGAAATAGGTTAAGTGACCTAGAAATGGGTTAAGTGACCTAGAAGATGCTTCTAAGGAAGATATTTGGAGAGTATAAATCAGAGGCAAGGATCTCTCATTTGATATGACACTTGAGAATATTGAATATATATAGGTGACTGAGGTAACCAACGGATATCTAAACCAAATTTCAGAGGGAAGGTGAAGAAAAGAAGTTTGGAATTCAAGGGAGGATAAATTCTTTTGATGATGCTTTCTAAGGTATGTTATTTACCAGTCATCTCACCATTTTCGCAATAATTTTATTTCTATAATGATTCATACCATGAAATTGATATGCCATTGAGGAAACATATCCAAGTATTTGTGGTAAAAAATTCAACTTGTGGGACATTGTATTTTTGGAGTTGCACTCCGTGGAAAAAAGGGTTTGTGGCTAGTCTCGAAACCAGTCTAAAACAGGTGTTTTGGGTAAAAATGTCATAACTTATTCATAACAGATCCATATTCCATAAGACCAAATTTTTTGGTTAGATTACTATATATAGTATGATGTGTAACATTTTTATATTTATTCAACAAATATTTCGTGTGGGGCACACTCTACAAGGTCACTCTCTAGAATAAGCCAGAATTTAGCAAGGTATGCCATTTTTTCTATAACTCCTTTTATGAGAGATTCAAAGTAGTGACACTTGGAGAAATTGCATTAAACACATTGAAAAATGTTGTGTATCATTTTCATAGCTTTATTCATTACAGGTACATAGTTATGATTATTTCAAGTCAGGGTTGTTCACTAATCCAAAACTAGTCATGCAGACTAAAGTAAAGTTTGATGAAAATGCTAGTCTCTTGTTGTTAAATTTAATGAAGGTTTGTAGGTATGTGATCATATACACCAGATATATTACAGAGTTACAAATCATATTTGGATGATGAAATTGATGAAGGATTTTGGTTAAGGTACATGTTAGGTACATGATTGAGACAAGTAGTTGATGAGTTGGAACATAGATGAGGTGTATAGTTGATGATGTTGGTACATATTGATGAGTCATAATTGATGATTCGTTGATACATTATTGGTACATACTTGTTACATGGTTGGATGCACTTGTTTATGGTACAGGTTGATTACAGGTTGGTGCATGGTTGATGCACTTGTTTATGGTACAGGTTGATTACAGGTTGAGGTACAGGTTGATGCATGGTTCAGGTTTATTGGTACAGGTTTATAGTGGTATATCTCACAGTGATAGTGTGACAATGGTTCCATCATTCTACTTCTACTTTAGGGCGGTTGGACGGGGCGAGGACAAGTGGTTGTAGCCACCTTCCAGTTGTAGCTGGAGAACATAGGGGGTTGTAGCCTCCTTTTGGTTGTATTCAAAGAATAGGGGAGTTGGAGCTTCCCTCAGGTTGTATCATGAGAAACAAGGGGGTTGGAGCCTCCTTCCAGTTGCAGCTAGAAAACAAAGAAATTTGGTGCTTCCAATGAATGTAATTCTTCTTCTGTGGTTTTCTCCTGCTTTGGGTTTCCTCATAAAACACTGGTGTACTGTGTATGTGTATGATTTTTCATTTGCTCATTTCTTATTTACTCTTCATTTATTAGATGATAATGCTACATTGATATAACACTCGGATTATATGGTTAAAAATGATTAAATTTCTCTATTACTAATTCACCCCCCCTCTCAGTAATCCAACAATTGGTATCAGAGCTGGTTCCTTCAGGAAACACTTTAACCACTAGAAGGATATCATGGATTATTCTTAGAATGGAGTACCAATGTTTAATGGTCAGAATGGTTTTAAGTATGAGATGTGGAGCATAAGGACGAAAGTATTTTTATAGGCATAGGGACATTATATTTGGCTATCAGTTGTTACCGGATATGATAGTTCAAAAAGGGAAAAGACTGCAGCCAAGAAGGAATTGAGGAAGAATAAAAAAATAACAATGGATTTCATCTGGGAAGGATTACCTAATTCGGTAAGAGAAAATGTTGGTAAATGTTCATCAACAAAAGAACTTTGGGATAAGTTACATGACGTATATTCTTCACGCATCACAGATTCATAAAATGTCAAAGAAGATACAAATACAAATCAAGAAGAATTATGTTCACCATGTCAAGCAGATTTAGAATATGAAGAGTATATAATCACAAGAGGTATGTTTTTTTGTTCTAATTGTGAAAAGCATGGTCATCTTGAAATACAATTCCTTGAAGGAAATGAGACAGAAAAACTAATTGAAAAGGAAGACAATTATGAAGAATAATTGATTAGTGCTTTAGATGAACTAAGATAAGAAAACAATTCATGCAAGAAAGAATTGATTAAACAAAAGGAAAGTGTTCACATTTTTGAAGAAGCCCAATAGTTCATCAAGAACTTAAGAACTCAGCTAGAGGAAGCCAAAAAGATCGAAGAAAATCTTGAATATCAAAAGAAGTGTTTGGAAACCAACATAGCAACACAGAAGAAAGAAGCACAAATGAGAGAGAAGATATTGGCAAATAATCTTAGGGAAATAACTAACTATCTAAACCAGCTTGAGTCAGAGTTTGGTCAAGAAGAAAAAGGACTTGAAGAAGAAATAATTACATTAAAAATTCATCTTGAATAAGTAAAAAGAACAGAAGAAGTCATGAAGTCTCAGATAATGAAAAAAGAAGAAGAGGTTGAGAATCTTGAAGAAGAAGTTGTCACATTGAGAAGTAAAATCATCAAGATCAACAAGAACGTTGAAGAGACAGAAACATCCACATCAGTTATAGAGAATGAAGAGAAGCACTCTAGGTTGCTAGAAAAGAAGAATGAAGAAAATAGAAAGAGTTATGCAGAAGTACTCAAAGGAAGGAATCATGGTCAACTAGAATCTAAGAAAACTATTGAAGATACATCTTCAAGAAGACCATCCATGTTCAAGCCACAAGGAATCTTCAATCATGATCATGATCAGTCAAGGGAAAAATTTAGAAGGACTATGCCACAAAGAAGATCATTCACTCCCAGGTATGCAAATTTATTTTATGGTCATTGTTTTTATTGTACTAACTTTGGACATAAGGTTGCATATTGTAGGGATTATAAAGGAAATGTTCAAGCAAGAAGTGCCTATGTGGTCGCACGTAACATTGAGTGTTACAAATGTCATAACTATGGACACATAGATAGTGATTGTAGAAGCATGATCAATACTTCCATGAAAGAGAATAATGATATCAGATATAAGAAAGTATGGATAAGAAAACAGGAAGAATAGGTGAACAAATACTAGGTACCAGAGATCGCAAGATTGGAAATAAAACAAGATGAATAAAATTCTACAGAGAAAAATAAATATGTCATATACAGAAAGGTTTGGAAAATAACTGAAAGAAAGGAAGGACAAGTAAATAAGGAATAGGTTCAAGAGATTGTACTTTCAGGCATTGTAGTGAAAGATGAATCCACAGACAAAAAGAAAGAAGTTAGAACTCGGAGAGATAATCAATCTACTAATGAAGATAATGATGAATATACCAATGAAGATGATGATGAATACACATAAGAGCAGGAATTGTTCTGAGCCATCCGACTTAGAGACTCCCAAGTAATATTAATATTAGACAGGGGGGGTATATGCAATAGTTGTGACAGACCAAAGAACCATCCTTCGAGCAACTTGCAGATTTTGAGAAGACATATTTAGAGAAAACAGTTAGCATAAGTACAATTTGATAGATTAACCAAGACTTCATGATAGTATAGTGATAAATGGGTTAGCATTATGGACAGTTGCGCAAGTAGAGTCTCGGAAAATATGGACAGAGATGGATTCATAAGAAGACTTAGCAGGTTTGGACAAATATATGATAGTGGATGAGAGCATGGATTCATAGATTGGTTCAGAGAGTGGTTCAGAGACAAACGAACATTATCATAATGGATGATAATTACACAGGAAATGGCTCGAACAATGCTAATGGATTCCAAATTGACAAATATTTTTTGGAAACATGTAGTGCATACATTAGTTCACATTCAAAACATAGTAATGCTCAGAAACAACAATGAAAAAAATCCCTACAAACTATGGAAAGGAAGCGCAGACAACAACCTCTACATCAAGGTAATTCAAGGTAATATTTTATTAATTGAAATTTATGTTGATGATATTGTTTTGGAAGTACTAATGACATGTTAAGCGAGAAATTTACAAAGGATATGTAGAATGAATTTGAAATGTCATTACTTGGAGAACTATCCTTCTTTTTGGGTCTTCATATATCTCAAAGAAACCAAGGAATTTTTATTTCTCAAACTAAGTATATCAGAGAAATGCTAAAGAGGTTCGGAATTGAAGACTGCAAACCAGTTACCACTCCTATGAAAACCAGTTGCAAGTTGAGAAAATATGATGATTCAAAGTATACAGACCAGAGGCAATACAGGTCAATGATTGGTAGCTTACTATATGTGACATCATCCATACCAAATGTAATGCAGGCAGTTGGACAGGTGGTACGATTTCAAGCAACACCAAAGGAATCACATGTATTAACAGTGAAGAGGATTTTCAGATATCTCAAAGGAACATAAGAGTTTGGATTATGGTATCCAAAAGGAAATGATCTATCACTTATTTCCTACACAGATGCAGATTGGGCAGGTTGCATTGATGATCGACAAAGCACCAGTGGAGCAACGTTCTACTTGGGTGAGTGTTTAGTATCTTGGCTAAGCATGAAACAATAATCAATATCCTTATCTACAGTTGAGGCCTAATATATTGCAGCAACAACATGTTGTACATAGGTTCTATGGATGAAACAATATTTGACAGATATATAGGTTGAGTATGATGAGCCCATTCCAATATAGTGTGATAATACAAGTTCCATCAGTATCTCAAAAAACCTGGTGATGCACTCCAAGATGAAGCATATTCCAATCAAGTATCACTTTCTACGGGAACATGTTGCAGAAAAGAACATCAGAGTTGAATATGTGGGAACAAAAGAACAAGTGGCATACATATTTACAAAACTAATTCCACGGGAAGCCCTTGAGTATCTTCGCCAGAGACTAGGAGTAATTTCTACTCCAAAATGAATGATTTTGAATGCTTATCTTATATGTCTTAGATGTACATGAGGAAGCACCATAAATAGGACAAAGGGGGAGAGATTTATCAGATGCAAAGGTAAATGATTGGAGAGAGAGAATAGAGGCATGTTTCCAAGGGGAGTTATTGTCACAAGGGAAGAATGAGCGATATGAATATAGAGTGATACCCTTTGTCAAAGGGGGAGACATTATTCATATGAAGGGAAAGAGAGTAATCAGAGGATTATAAACACAAAGAAAAATCAAAGGAAAGTAGAGAGGGGGAGCAGCCCCAAGGAGAATTCAGTCAGGGGGATAAAACCCAAAGGGAGATACCCTTTTAGATTGATGTCAAAGGGGGAGATATATAAACATTGATAAAGAGTCTAAGCATGAATGTTATCATGACTAAGTGTTGCCATCAATGCCAAAGGGGGAGATTGTCAGACAATTGGCTTAGGTTGATGGATTGTTGGTTGTCATTGATGTCAACTATTGGAGAGTGATATTGTAGATTGATGTCAACCCTTAGTGATTGATGTCAACCCTTGGAGAAATTTCGGTAGCAAATTCTGGTAGCACAAAGGTTTGGGTAATGGACCCAAGGTTGTTTCATGTATAATGGTATGAGTTTTAATATATTTTAAGGTAATACTATGCTATATGGATCATACATGTCATTCCATTTCTGGTGGTATGTTGAACATCACATAACTCCTCACGGTTAGAGAGTTATGGCCATGAGAAGTTGGAGAACCCAAGTTTGGGTAATGGAACCAAGTTTGTTTGATGTATAATGGTATGAGTTTTGATATATTTGAAGGAAAGACTATTCTATATGGATAGTACATGTCATGCCATTTTTGATGGTATGTGGAACATCACATAACTCCTCGCGGTTTGAGAGTTATGGCCTTAAAAAGTTGGAGGACCCTCATATGTTGGCTTGAAGCCCCAAAAGGTCAAAGAAGTCAAAGATCTTGCAAAGAAGAAATTATTATTTAAATGATAAAGTAAAGTGACAAAGTCAAGAAGGATTATTTAAATAATAAAGTGAAGTGACAAAATCAAAGAAGATTATTTAAATGATAAATTGAGGTGACAAAGTCAAGGAATATTTAAATGATAAAGTAATGGAGAAATTTCTAATTATGGAAAGTGGTTAACCCTAAAAATGAGGAAAATAGGTCAGGTGACCTATAAATGGGTTAAGTGACCTAGAAATAGTTTAAGTGACATAGAAATGGGTTAAGTGACCTAGAAGATGCTTCTAAGGAATATATTTGGAGAATATAAATAAGAGGCAGGGATCTCTCATTTGATATCACACTTGAGAATATTGAATATCTATAGGTGAATGAGGTAACCAAAGGATATCTAAGATAAATTTCAGAGGGAAGGTGAAGAAAAGAAGGCCAAAATTCAAGGGAGGATAAATTCTTTTGTTGATGCTTTCTAAGGTATGTTATTTATAGGTCATCTCACCATTTTCGCAATATTTTTTTTTCTAGAATGATTCAGATCGTGAAATTGATAGGCCATTGAGGAAACATATCCAAGTATATGTGGTAAAAAATTCATCTTGTGGGTCATTGTATTTTTTGAGTTACACTCCGTGGAAAATAGGGTTTGTGGCTAGTCCTGAAACTAGTCTAAAACAAGTGTTTCGGGTAAAAATGTCATAACTTATTCATAACAGATCCAAATTTAGTAAGACCAAATGTGTTGGTTAGAGTATAGTCTGTGTTGAAATAATGTAACTGCAAAGTGTATTTTGATTATTATTTTATATATTATTCATTGGATCAATCCCCATTGCGGATTGATCATGTCGGTTATTGTAAAGGACCAAATCCCCTTTTGCGGATTGGTCAAAATGTAATTGTAATAGGAATAATAAGAATTTGGCCCCAAAATATATTAAAGAGGCCCTAGAATATATTAAAGGTGTTTATAACCACCCAGATTGAGAAGTCGACCCTGCCAGTGAAGAGACACTTGCACATGTGCCAGACTTGTATAAATAAGGAGGCTAACACCTCACTTAGACACACACTCACTTGTTCATTTGAAAGACAAGTTTCGAAGCTGCAGTTGGAGAAGAGAGAGAGAGAGAGAGAGGGACATATTTGGGAGAGGACTTTCTGTGCTTGTTTGATTTATCTCTTGGCTTTGTATTGGCTATCTATAATAAGGAATTTTTGCTGGGTTTTCTTCCCCATGAGGGTTTCCTAGAATAAATGATGTGTCTCTTTTGATTGTGTATTTCTTAGTGATCCTATATTATGCTATTGTTATCTATTGAAATGCAAAGAACTCTAATAATAGCTTAAACATTAACATGGTATCAGAGCTAAGCTGGAGAGAGCATCTTTCACAAGAGAAAGTGAAAAATGTCATTGTTGTCGTACATGCAAATTAGGGATTTTTGTTGGTGAGGTATTTCATCCCTAAAACCATCTAGAAAAGTGTGCCCTCCCTCAAGGATCATTTTGGCACCTTCAACTCACCTTTTTAGTGGCTAGATCTCCTGGAAAGTGAAACCCTAGTTTCAAAAAGTACTAGAAAACCAGAGAACCAGAAGTACCAGAGTACCAGAGGTACCAAAAAACCAGAAGCACCAGTCCATAAATCTGCAGATCAAGTTTGAAGGGGTAAAAGTTAGATTTTCTCAGATCCAAGCACACCAGGCTACTCACCTCAGCCAAGCGCACCTCCTGGTAAGTTCATAATTTGATTTTGAACACTTTCATTTTTTGGACATTTTCTCAGCTTCAGGTAGAAGATGTGTGCAAGCATTAAGCTTGTTGAAAAATTAGAAGGTGTGGAAAAATTTTGTGCCTGGAAGTATAGGATTGGTATCATTATTGAAGAGAATTACCTAGCAAGATTCATCAAAGAAGAAGTGTCGGAGCCCAACGATGCTGCAGGGAAAGCAAAGCACCAAAAGGACACAATCAGGGCCAAAAGAATCATTGCATATTCAATCAAAGATCACCTGATTCCCTATGTGTCATCAAAGAAGACTTTAAAATAAATGTTTGATGCCCTAAACATACTATATGAAGGAAAGAACATAAACCAGAAGATGAATCTTAGGACTCAGCTCAAGAATACAAGAATGTAGAAAGGAGAATCAATCCAAGAATACTTCTCCAGAATATCCCAATTCAAAGAACAACTAGAAGTAATTGGAGATACTATAGACGAATACGAACTTATAATGACGACCCTAAATGGTCTCACAATACCTTGGGATGCATTCATCCAAACAATTTGTGCCAGAATGGAAAAACTAAAGTTTCATGGTCTATGGGAAGAATGCATCCAAGAAGAAACAAGAGTAGCTAACCGAGAGGCTTTACTAGCAAGAGATGAATATCAAGCCCTAGCTACTCACACTAAAGGAGGAAAAAAGAATTCTTACTTCCAGAAAGAGACTTACAAAGAGTCTCAACCCCCAAAAAAAATTAGTCATAAAGAATCTCATCCAAGGAGATTCCAGAAGAAAGGACAACGAAAGGAAAGAGATTACTCATTTGTACAATGCTACCATTGTGACAATATGGAATACATTGCAAATTGTTTTCCAACTAGATGAGAAGAATACAAGAGGAAACAAAAGAGGCACCATGCCCATACAGTTGAAGATGTAGAGCCACCCACAAATATGTTAAGAGAACAAATTAAGGACCATGTCTTAATCTCGTCCCTCTCAGGATCGATAACACCTAGAGAGGACACTTGGCTCATTGATAGTGGTGCCTCCAAGCATATGACAGGACAAAGAGATATTCTCTCTTACATTTCAGAAAATAAGTTTTCTTAGAAAGAGACACTTGGATATGATTACCAATATCCCATCAAGGGAGTGGGAGAATCAAACTACAAACTTAATTGAGGGAATTCAATGAAGATGAAGGAAGTACTTTATGTACTAGGTTTGACAAAGAACCTACTCTCCATATCAGCTTTAGAGAAGAAAGGCTTCAGAGTTTCCTTCATAGATGGAGAAGTTCTTATGTGGGATAAAGGAGAAACCATGAAAGAAGCAATCATCATTGGAAAAGAAGAAGGTGGCTTGTATAAGCTAAAGGGTCACTCAGAAACTTCCATGACCCACGCCATTGAGAATCAATGTGAACTTTGGCATAGAATATTAGCTCACATAAACTACAAGGCGCTACCATACATATGCAAAGCTGTCACAGGTCTACCAGAACTCAAGGTTGACCATGAAGGTGTGTGCAATGGATGTGAACAAGGGAAGAACATCAAGAACCCTTTTTCGAAGAGAGACAACAAATAAGAAGGAGTCCTATAACTCATTCATTCATATGTGTGTGGTCCAATTCCATCTCCCTCCATTAGTGGGTATGTATACTATGTATCATTTATTGATGATTATTCTCGTAAGACCTGGTTGTATTTCTTGAAATCTAAAGATGAAGTGTTCAGCAAATTCAAGGAATTTAAAGCCTTGATAGAGAATCTTTCTAAAATAAATATCAAGATAATCAGGTTAGATAATGGAGGCGAATACACCTAAAACGAGTTTGTGAAATTCTGCAAATATGTTGGGATCAAGAGGGAACTCACTACTCCCTGTAATCCCCAACAAAACGGTGTATCTGAAAGGAAGAACAGAACGATAATGGAATCCGTGAAGACCATGATCCATGATCAATATATTCTTATGTTCTTATGGGTAGAAGAAGAAATGACAGCCGTATATGTGCAAAACTGATTGTCCCATAGTGCACTTGGGTTCAAGACCCTGGAAGATATGTTCACCGGAAAGAAGCCAGAGGTAAGCCATCTCAAAATATTTGGCTGGCCAATATTTATACATATACCGAAAGAGAAGAGAAACAAGCTGGAACCCTTAGGAAAGAGGGGAATATTTGTGGGATACTGTGAGGTCTCCAAGGCCTTTAGGATCTATATACCAGGTCACCGTCACATTGATATCAACAGGGATGTTACCTTTGATGAATATGCAGTGCTCAAGAAATCGAGAAGATGCCATCTTGAAGAAGTATATGAAGAGGAACCCGTAATCGCAAGAATTGCAGATTCAGTGAGGGAGGTGCCCAAAGCTACTAAACCAGTGATGGAAGTTGTAACTTCCCTTGATGAGGAAATTCTAGAATATCATGACGTTGTAGAGTTTCAAGAACCTCCTCAGATGACGATCTCCAATAAGAGAAATCCATCTTGGGCTAGAGATCTTATTCAATATGGAGAGAAATATGGTGTTCTCGAAGGAACCACGAGACATGTGAAGAGACCTAATCCATTCTCCAGTTATATGGCTTTGATGTGTGATCTCCTAGAGAAGGAGTCTATCTGCTTTGAAGAAGCCATTCAGAAGAAAGAATGGGCATATACCATGATAGAAGAATACCAATCCATAATAAATAACGATGTATGGGAAATAGTTCCAAGACCAAATAGCAAGGATGTGGTATCATCCAAATGGATCTTCAAAATAAAACATGCTATTGATGGAAGTATTGATAAGTATAAAGCAATATTTGTAGCTCATGTCTTTTCTCAAAAAGAAGGCATTGACTATGAAAAGACATTTGCTCCTATAGCCAGATACACTTCGATTAGAACCATCATAGCCCTTGTAGCTAAGATGAAGTGGAAGTTACACCAGATGGATGTAAAGACAACTTTCCTAAATGGTGTCATCGAAGAAGAAGTGTATATAGAGAAACCTCAAGGATTTGAAGTTGAAGATAGGAAGTCTCATGTCTGCAAGTTGAAGAAGGCTCTATACGGATTGAGGCAAGCTCCTAGAGCTTGGTATGGATGGATAGAAAGTTTCCTGATGAGCTTGGGATTTACCAAGAGTAAAGCAGATTCTAACCTCTACTTCAAGGTCATGAACGATGAGCCAATGATATTATTTCTATATGTGGATGACTTATTCTTAACTGGAGAAGAAAAGCTCATCACTGAATGTAAGAAGAGGCTTGCTTCAGAATTTGAAATGAAATACCTTGGCCTAATGCATTATTTCTTAGGTCTTGAGTTATGGCAGAGTCTAGAGAGGATCTGCCTTAACCAAGGGAAGTATGCAGTCAAAATCCTAAAGAGATTCGACATGTTAGAGTGAAAGTCCATGAATACACCCATGGAAATGAAGCTGAAGCTATTGGTTGATACTTCATCAGAATTGATTGATGCCACACTGTATAGACAAATTATTGGATCACTGATGTAGCTGACGAACACCAAACCGGATATTTATTTTTCCGTGAACACCTTGAGTCAGTTTCTGGTAGAACCCATACATGTTCACCTTGTGGCTGCAAAACATGTGATTAGGTACCTTAAGGGTACATTAGATTGTGGTCTCAGTTATGATGGAGATCATGATTTCACATTGAGTGGGTACACTAATTCAGATTGGGATGGAAGTGTTTTTGATAGGAATAGAACTTCAGTATGTTGTTTCAGTTTGGGATCAACCATGATCTCATGGCAGAGTAGGAATAAATCCATCATTTCTCTCAGCACAACGGAAGAAGAATACATTGTTTCGTGTTCTAATAGTCGCGAAGCTATATGGCTTCATAAGTTGTTGACCGACCTATTTGACCTAGAGATGGAAGAAACCATGATCCTATGTGATAACCAGAGCTGCATAAAGATGACAGAGAATCCGGTATTCCATGACAGGTTGAAGCACATAGAGATTTGATATCATTACATACGTGACATGGTGTAGAGGGGAGCCATAAAATATCCAGTACGTTAGCATGGATGAACAGGTTGTTGATGTGTTGACCAAGCCTCTATCTCGTGTAAATTTTGATCACTTTCGAGAAAATCTTGGTATAGTCCGAAAGGACCTTCCTTGAAAGGGGGAGTAGCTATTTTGATGTGACTAGTAATATGCTTCCAGCTTGAGAGATGTGACGTAAAGCCAGTCTAGTATCTTACTTCCAGCTTGAGTGTTGTGATGTAAAGAAAGATGTTAAGATGAGACTAGTACTATGCTTCTAGCTTGAGAGCTGTGACTTAAAGCGAGTCTAGTATCTTGCTTCCAGTTTGAGTGCTGTGAAGTAAAGCAAGATCTTGAGATGAGACTAGTACTATGCTTCCAACTTGAGAGTTGTGACATAAATATAGTCTAGTATCTTGCTTCCATCTTGAGTGTTGTGACGTAAAGAAAGACATTGAGATGAGACTAGTACCGTGCTTCCAACTTGAGAGCTATGATGTAAAGCCAATATAGTATCTTGCTTATAGCTTGAGTGTTGTGACGTAAAGCAAGACGTTGAGATGAGACTAGTACTGTGCTTCCAACTTGAGAGCTGTGACATAAAGCCAGTCTAGTATCTTGCTTCCAGCTTGATTGTTGTGATGTAAAGAAAGTCAAGTATCTTGCTTCCATCTTGATTTTTGTGACGTAAAGCAAGATGAGTATTGTGCTTCCAGCTTGACAGTTGTGACGTAAATCTAGTCTAGTATTATGATGATGAGCCAGCTTCGTGCTGTGATGATGATGCATTAGTTTTATACTAATTCATATTGATGCAGATGATGATTGTGTTCCTTTGAGAATGATGATGTCGTCAATGAAGAAAACCTTCGATGATTTATAGATACACCAGTCACTGTTCCAAGATGATATTGATGATGCTATCCTCCTGATGTTATTGATGATGCAGTCCTCTCTCTCGCCTGATGTTGTTGAATAATACCCTTCTTGTTAAGGGGGGGTGTTGAAATACTGTAACTGCAAAGTGTATTTTGACTATTATTTGATATATTATTAATTGGATCAATCCCCATTTCGGATTGATCATGTCGGTTATTGTAAAGGACCAAATCCCTTTTGCGGATTGGTCAAAATGTAATTGTAATAGGCAGAATAAGAAGTCGGCCCTAGAATATATTAAAGAGGCCCCAGAATATGCTAAAGGTGGTTATAATCCCCCATATTGAGAATTCGGCCCTGCCAGTGAAGAGACACTTCTACACGTGCCAGACTTGTATCAATAAGGAGGCTAGCACCTCACTTAGACACACACTCACTTGTTCATTTGAGAGACAAGTTTTGGAGCTGCAATTGGAGAAGAGAGAGAG